>SAYR01031119.1:605479-639636 GCA_004382745.1 Argopecten irradians irradians
ATGAATATACTATAGTAACTCCAGAAAAATGGAACATTAATGCGGGGATTAAAGATTATTCTTATATCCATAAGATAAGATACACTAGTAAGAAATTAATGTTCATTAATTTAATCGGCACCGGTTTAAAACTTTCCTAACATTGGAGCATGCCTCATAGCCCAAAATACCAATGCCGCAATATTTTGTTTCAAACATCTAACCTACCAGTTTTATTTTTATGTTACCATTCTCTTTGAAAATAAAAAGACTTAACACGACATTAAATTCAGTTTTAGCAAAAGCCAGGTAATTTCATATTTCTTAAGCCGAACAATACAGTCATATATAACTCGGAGAAATTAGGACGTTTTATTGGATTTCGACTGAATCGACGGTAGCAAATAACATTGACGACATGAAGACATTTAGAGAAAATGCATTTTTGCGCAAATGGTCTCGGATTGTAAATTCGATTAAGAAAATACGGGATGACGGAACCCCAATAAAATTTTCTTCATCGACAAAAAAATAAATAAATTGGTAGCCATAATTTCCCGTTTTGTCGTTTCAACTCATCAAATTCCCTTTTACATTATGCGCCAACATGTGGGTGCTGGGTGTATACTAACATACACAATGCGAAAGACAACTACAAGCCCGTTCGCGTCAGTATTACCGAGCCTATGGCATAACAATGGGGGTTAAATTACTCTGTATGCTTTATTTACGGGAGTTAACCCAACTACAATGTACATGAGGCTTTATTGCATGCTCAATTCTCATAAAATGTAAGTTTAAAATTACACGTAAACAAACAATTTATTGTACTGTATTTGATGTCGCCGGTAAATAATCCGTATATATGCCTTTTTATGTACATGTACATTTGTAGGTTTATATGAAAAATAACCGATCTAAACCAATTGAATCATTTAAACGCATTTAAAAAAAATACAAATAAGGTTCTACCTTATGGCTGCCTCCACGGTAACTGCACAGAACGGTTCGTGGATCTCGGTCCATTGACTACCTAAGTACAATATTTAGAGATTATACATGACCATTTTGATATATATTCTGTCCTTGAGTCCAGATAGCAGCTCTTGGCTGTCATTATATTAATAAAAAACATAAAAAATACAGATAAGTAAGTACAATCATACTAGAATTAATTTAAAATAATATGGCAGGAATTACTACCGGTAATAATTTAACTCGAAAGAGCGGAGGTTGGCAAGGTGGAGTTGTTTTCCTTTCTTAATTCTGACGTCGTTGACGTCATGGATTTTGCATTCCTTAGCAGTCAACGCCTTGTAACATCTGTTGACATTGAAATTTGTTTCTATATGTACACAAGGAGCAGAGGAAATAATATTGGCCGAAATGTTGGAAATGTTGCAACTTTAAAGTTATACCTCTGTTATAACCAAATGCATACCTGACTGAATCCAAACTATCCTAACTCCATTCATTTAAAGGACTTTAAAGGTTTTTTTTATCTTATAATATCACGAATTCGTGAGTCATTGATGAGTTCGGGTGATAGTGAATGACGATCTGATGAATACCCTAATAGCGATTTATATTCCCGATTACATCGATTAATCATCGATTTTTAAATATCACATAGAATTCTAATACATCCCCCTATCAGATCCGGGTTAGATTTTAAACGTTTTACCTTTGTATCATCCCCTTTGTAGGTAACTTAATAAATCTAAAGTTTTGAAAAATGACACACATCAAAATTGCACGGAATGACTCTCGTAAAATACTCCTCTGTAAATAAGATTAATGTTACTCTTATAGCTTAAGTCACACTCTACAATCAATATTTAGGCTATCGACGTGAATATGTAGTTATACCGATGTATATGTAATTTAAGTGAATTATGATAGTACATGACATTTATATCTGTCCCCTTCATATCTGGTTTGGTGTTATATAACTCTGGTGAATTTACTCTCACATGTAAATATGATCAACTACATTTAAAAGCGCAGTGCTTAAAAGAAACCGTCCCAAACAGCCATACTCATATTATTATGATTGAAACTCTTTGCATATGGCCTTGGCCTTAGGTATTTCTTTGACCTTTCCTTATGTGTCCTTCTCTGCTCGCGTTTCCTTGACAACCGTCTCCGTAAACAAAAATATATCAACATACATTAAGCATGTGCTTTCAAAGGGACGCACAAACCAGGGTCATATGAGGACGGTTTTCAAGGAGACAATGACGGCTAAATGGTTCTTATGAGGACGGTTGTCAAGGACACAATAACGGTCAGGGTCATATGAGGACGGTTGTCAAGGAAACATCAACGACCAGGCTGATATAGGGACTAATGTGAAGGAGATATCAACGGCAGAGTCTCTTTAATAAGTCATTAACAATGGCGATAACTCGTCCTTATTTGCCATGGGAAATAGTGAATGCTATGAGAAAGATTTAGTTGTTTGAAGAAGACAAATGGAAAATTTGATGATTGTCAACAACATTTCTCCTTTAGAAGTGTTTGTGATATGCTCCGTAGTTTTTTTATTACCACCCAAACATCATGTATACATGTTAATCTGGATTACTAGTACCGTTCATAACTGCATGTCGCGGTGGACGACGCTTTATCTTCCGGGGACATATGATACTGTCCGCCTTGTAGTTCCATTGATTACAGAGTTGATTTCCTTTTGCATTCAGATAATAACATTTTGCTCTCTCATATGTCAACATTTTGCTGTCCTTGACACGTCAACATTTATCATCTTAAAAGATATATTGAGCAAAACTTGTTGGACATTTTGGGATGCCTCTTACCTCGCTGAACAGATAGAGTATTGGATTGGACAAACGATCTACTTTTACTGGCAATTCTAAACTGTATTATTTGACTTCCTGTTGTCAGCGCCGCTGCCAAATAAGCAACCCGACGCTTGTATTCTTAATACGAGAAATGTTGTTTTCGCTTGTAGAACGTTACATATGGAGAGACACATTTAATTCATAAAACTTGGCCTCTCTTTACGTGTTAGTATGTGCCAACTAACGGATATTTGATCAACTCTTCCATGTCATTTTACGGAACTATAATTGATAAGTCTATTTCAGTAACGACGTGATACCTTTGTAGAATCTGTAGGTAGTTATAGACCCCAACAGATAGTATAGAAATATATATAAAAATCCACACACCTTCCTATCGGGGAGGTGAAAGAAAAACATGACCTCTGTGATATGGCATTTAAACATCTGAATTACAACAATATCGGCATGTAAAGTCAAGAAAATATGCCATGTTTGAGTACCATTCAACTCCAAAATAGATATATGTAATTGTATTGACGGTAGCCCAGAACTAGCGCCATTCAGATTCAGGGCTTCTTCAAACGATAAGTTTAGTGTGCATATTTCGTTACAGTGTAATGACATTTCAATTTACCTATTCAGCTTAAATTCTCACTTTTTTATAAACTTTAAAATCAATATCCATTTTAATCTTGCTGAGGTTCTGATATTGTCATATAAAGTACACAATTGGTATACCTTCGTTTACATTGCTGTAATAGAAAACGCACCTGTTGAATTTTTTTTACTATTGGAAATCATTGATGAGGATAAACACTAAACAGGCCTTTTTGAACGAGTGATGTGATAGTTGCTAATGCAGATGTTGTTTAAAGATTAACAGCAGCTGTGCAATTAAAGGTCCACTACCTTTCCGAAACGGCGTTTATTGTTTTATAATTGGAATTCAAAACGAAATTGAAAATTTTGAAGTGTCGCAAAATTTATAAACTTGCCGTAAATACTATCATAATATTCTGAACAATTCAATTAAAGGCCCACTACCTTTCCGAAACGGCTTTAAATTTTTAAAATGGGAAAGTTAAACAAGAACGATAATTTTGTAGAGTCGCAAATATTATTAACTACCGTTAATACTACATTTATCATCACCTTCTGAACGATTTAATTAAAATAAATAAAATGTTTATTTTCATAACGCGGTTCGTATTATGTTTCCCGCCGTCGACCTAAATACCGGGCGGTAGTTGACTATCACTGCGACAGACGGCAAAACAGCGAATTGACTCTCCACTGTTTTCATATATTACGCAGGAAATCTTGCATATGTTTGGTGTCGTAACTTTATTTTAGGTCATCGGTACGCATTTTCTGATGTTATTAATGTTTTTTTAAGAAACCTTTATATTTTGCTCCGGAAAGGTAATGGGCCTTTAAACAAATTCAATGTGAATTTTCATAACACGGGTCGCTTTATAATTCACGCCGGCCTCCTAATTACCGCACGTTATTTGACTATAGAAGGCAAATTAACGAAATGAATCTTCACTGTTAACATAGATTAATAGGCAGGGAACTTTTGCATCTGTTTGGTGTTGTTACCTCATCTAACGTCATCCATATATATTTTGTTATGCCATTTTGTTTTTAAGAAACTTTTTAAACTATTGTTTCGGAAAGGTAGTGTGCATCTAAATGGACAAGTTATTCTAAAAACGCGCAATGTGAATTTGGTTTATATTGGAAATAGGCTGCTTTTTGTATAGGTTGGAGTACTTGAAAATGAAAGTTAATGGACGTTTGTCGTTGAATGTTTAATACATGTGTATCTCCTCAGTTATGAAGATATATCAATGATTGAAATATAATTGTAGTGACATAGTAGAAACACTAGATATCTCTGTGACTTTGTTCTCTGATGAATAAGTGAAACACTTTAAACTAAATGCGTATACACTTTATTGACAAACCCAACTCCGGGGAATGCTTTTACATAAACCACAAAAAACTACGCTAATAAATTATTCACGCTGCTATAGTAACTGGTATATTTGAATATCCCAAAATAGGACAACTTCCTTACGGCAAATTGGCCTCAGCGCGCGGCGCCGAAATATTTCTTCCATCATATTTCTGAGAAAATCGAAGAAAACATTAAAAAGGTATATAGCGGTTATCAGCAATAACATCCTACACATTAGAAGGAAATCCACCGCTCGCTATAAATGTCCACAGCAATAATACACGTCTCTCTGATTGGGTCGTATGCTCAGCAGTGAAAAGAAACAAAATGGTAGAAACGATGGCAATAAACCGATGATTGAATAATGTACATGTGTTTACAGACACATGATGATACCGAAAATAAACAGAAATCTATAAGGACTTAAACTGATCCAGGAATATATAACAAGTATATTTCTGTCTACTGTGACGTCACAGACTATGACGTCAGGCAGGTGCTATTCAAATAACATTTAAAGGCACAAATCGATTGCATTTTAGAAACTGATAAATTGTCAACGAGTGTATATCTCATAAATCATATAGCGTTGACACAAAGCTTTTGGACTGGGGAAATGTACCATTTACAGTTGCAGCATTATAAGTTAACCTGACCCGTGTGGATATTCTTGTAATTCTTGTAGCTGTCATTTGTATATTCATTGAATGAATCCAAGACAAGAAAGTAGAACTGGAGTCCATAACCGATGTTAGATCAAAGCTAGAACGAGTATACGTACTTGGCTCAGTATGCTTTCCTCTAAAGACGACACAATTGTATATCTCAGGAAGTCTTGTAAGCTACATTATTGCAGATGGATCATACTCACAATCATATAAATTGTTAGGAACATTCCTATTACCCTTAAGTTTGAATCGAACTATTTTCGAAAGAAATGACACAATTCTGTGTGTTTTATTACAGAATAATTCTAGATGTCGCCCATGTGGACTAGTTGCAAGGCCGATGACGATGCAATTGTCTTGACCCTATGTGTACAAGATCAAAATTCATTTCTACACTGCTAATTCAATACTTCACATCAAAGTTTTGAGAGTTATAAATAACCACACACACCAGTATGGGTTATACACTATCCGCCATGTACCCCACACCAGACATTACCGGTGCCGTTGAGGACCCGGGTACCTTGTCGTAGATCTGTTGACTTTTTATGTTGACTCTGTCAACAGACGACACATTCCGGTTTTAATTAGACGTAAGACAACCTGGTGAGACTACATACAATCACTGTAAACCTCGAGAGACTTAACAAAATGTCGATGGGTATGACAACATTTGCACTTTTAAACCAACAGATCCGACAAAAATAGTCGAAGGGTAAAGTTAAAGAGTCGAAACATATCTAAGTCGGGCAAATATTTGACTGTGCACGAACTTGCATGTGAGACAGTAGATGGCGAACCAAAAGTCATTTTATAAAATAATTGCGATACTTTCATAACCTTGCAATCTCAGTGCGTAATGTGGCAGGGCGTCGAGATAACAATCAGCCTTAAAGATGCTCCACCGCTGACAGATGGTATTTTTCTCTTTAAAAACAGCTGTAGACGAATTAGTATTTTTACACCATTACCACCATTGAAAAGTTTGAGTTTTAGTTCAAGATAAAAATATCAAAAATAATTGTATCCCGAAAAAATTCCACGGCACTTTGTCATATATGAAATAAAGCACGGATTGTGCATGCACCAAAAGCAATATTAATTATTTCATGATATTTTTTGTGTTAATTAGACACATATATACACGATTAAACACCAATTATTGTTCAAATGATGAGTATTGTTAATGCTTTTTCGGCGGTGGAGCATCTTTGAAATAAAAAAGGAATTACAATGTGATGTTCAATTCATTCAACTTTTATTGTATATATTGTAACAACAGTTACTATACGGACACTAGAGACAGGAATTGCACCAGACGAAGAACGAGATAATGAATGTCAAAGTACACATGATGTTTCGGTCATATTGGTTCCCGATATCCTTACCCGAGAAGTTCCGAACAATCTCCATTGAATATAAAATCGTCATTTGAATGCGGGGGTAATTGTCTGTAGAAAAGCTGTATTTGATGAAGTAATTCACTTATTCAAAACCGAAACATTTATCAAATGACGTCATGGAAGTTGAGCGTGTTATTACTGGCATCTGAATGGGTATGGTTCCAATAAAATTTAGGTAATATCATAGCAGTGAGAAAAGATCGACATACAACCAATTACAATCACTGGTACTTGTTACTTATACCTATGTTTAGGTAGAACTATTCGGATAATATATCGAGGATCATTGGACCAGATGGAGAGACTGGTCAATATTTCTAAAAATGGATGCTATTGGACGAAATGAACCGAACCACCGCCAAGAGAATGGGAGTGGTTTGAGCTGCAATCGACCCTACGTCCAAATTACGTACAACATAAACTCCGACTAACTCCCAATTCTGTTATTTGAAATTGTAAAGTCAAAAATAGTCCTTAGTAACTACGATGAGATGAACGTAACACACAGTAGCCAGCCATACACTCGTGTATATAGCAAAATGTATACAAGTCCGTCATTGAATACTAATAAAACGAAACCGAATTCAAAATTCAAAGACATGAAATTGGAATCAAAGACATGAACATTGAATAATCGAAAAGTTTTACCAAAGCAAGGATAATGCGTGTATGGCAACAGCACAGTCATGACGTTCGCACGTGCGCTGAAGATGAGAGAAAGGGGGTAATGAATAACGCACGTTTCGCACTTTTTATCACTGAGTAATCCTAACTTCTCTTTGGTTACCTTTGCTATCTCTTTCAATACCCACAAACATATTTTCAAGAGTTCAGCACACACAGCATACGTATTCGCCCATTTCCTCTGCTAAGCCTGCAACTTTTACCATTGTCGGAATATATTGAAGGATGCATCCGGTCGCGGTCTAAGGTTCGGTTCTTTTTCTGTATAGTGGCTGTTTACAGCCATCTCGTGCTTTTGGCGTCAACACAACATGCAAAATAAGCTAATTAGCGCGTTATAACGACGTTTTGGCGCTTTGACGCCAACATGAGATGTCCACAAAAGGTCATTATACCAAAGCAACAAGACAACACCAAGCCAAAGTGACAAAGCGCCAAAACAACATGACAGTCATAGGCTACCAAGTCTTTGTTTGAGGTTGCCGCTAGTTTTATAGATGAAAATTATATTAAGACATATTACGTCAAATAGTTAATACGTCTAAATCCTACCTGAGGCATTGGACTGGACTGGGAGCACGTGCTTGTTGCTGGAGAAGACATCTTGGCCGGTGCTACCGAACGCGTGGTGAATACTAGCAAAGATCATTGCATGGTCAGCCAAAATAGGTCCTAATAAAACAGTAAATGAGTGAGGATACTGACAGGAATGAGAAAGGTAAAGTGATGAGATCTCCGGACAGCATCATAGGAAAAAATCTACAGGATGAAATATTTATAATCAAAGTGCGTGTGTATATTATAGAGGATAGCTCCAGTGATGGTTCTATTCCGGCTACAGACTAATTTCGTTACGTTTATTAGTTAAAGGTAATAATGTAATCGGTCTGGAAAATGCAATATAATTCTGTGTTTGGCGAGGATCATGTTTGTTGTAGCACTGGTCACTGTGTAGGTGTGATATAGCCAAGAACATCTGACTGGAGGTCAAACTGGTGTATATTGACGTTATCAAATACCATTACAGGATACAATCAAAGTTAGAGGCGTGTATCGATTTAGAAAGTTATCCCATCCCAGTACTTAGTAGGATATTGACCCCTGAACTGACCGGACATGATTCTATGACACCTTAATGATGCAGATATCTTTGTGATTGGATTAATATTGCATGACCTCCGTAACGTAGATCTCGTTGTAAGTGGTGAAACAAATCCCTGGAACAATTAGTGGTCATATCGACAGCTCGAGTTTCCTATTTTTTTAATGGACAGTAATTACCAAATAGACCAAAAGCAGACCCTCGACAACACGCGATGGAGCAGTCTCCTGGTCTCCATCTTACCGAACTAATTTTGGCATTAAGGGCCGAGAAAGATATCTAATTCCCAGCAGACCTGTATGTAGACTTGTACAATGGTTTACCATCGAGATTATCTTTTTTTTTATTGTTTATGAATTCCATATCACGTCAAATGAAATAACATGATTGTACATATTGGTAAATATACCATGCAATGTTGGATGCGGTATCCTAGACAGAGAAACATTTAGGTTCCAAATTGTATTCTTTGAAAACATGGCCAATGGAGTACCATATTCGTCAAATTCCGACACAGATTTTTCGTTTGTAAATGTATACAATTTGTGATCCAATTAAATTTTTATCCAAAATTACCAAGAAGTTAGTAGGCATCGTTCGTCACTGCTACATCGTGTAATTTCAGAATTAAGTACTCAGTCCTTGTATAGAAATGCCATAGAATTTCAGTAGTCCTGTCACCGACCCTGACCATCGGAGCGCGCACACGATACACACATCTCGCGCTTCATTAGAAAGACAAATCTCTCGAGATTCTTCATTTTCAAACTGATTAATTCCTGGTGCCATGTTATATACCATAAGTCGTAGATTCTAGATGAACAAAATTAAGTATTTATAATGCTGGTGGTAATGTGTACGATGACTCCCGAGGGGCATGTAACATTTGGAACACTCCTGAAATGCAGATGAGTAATGCCTACCAACGCCGTATACTACGACCAACCGTATATACTACCGTTATGATCAATTCGCATTTCGTCATTTTATTAGAATTCTGAAATTTGATATTTTCTCATAAATATTTTATTCGTTTGGAATTTCCTAAGGGACCCCGTCTGATTACCGTTGTACACATTAAGCCTCGTAATTGAACATAATCCATATGTCCATACATGGTAAGTAGGATCAGGAGATAGTCGGACACTTCTCTTTCTGATTGTGGGAAACAATGATCATGGGACGAGGTCAATAGGAGGTGACATATCACGAAACACGATATAGACACGAAAGTCACAAACACGGAACACAACTAATCAAAACTGTACAGCCAGTAATATCATAGTGTTTAGTGATTCTTTTGATGCATGTACCTCACAAGACCAAACTACCTGTCCGTCTGTTGTTCAGGACAGGCCGTCGCTATTGCTATGACATAGTCCAGTGGTGGAGGATATCATGGCAGTGATAGTAACCCCTGGAGTATCGAGGATGTGTCTAAACACTATGGTAATACGTCATTAAAGGCCCACTACCTTTCCGGAGCAAAATTTAAAGGTTTCATAAAAACATTAATAACAAAAGAAAATATATATCGATGGCTGAAGATGAGGTTACAACACCAAACATATGCAAGATTTCCTGTCTAATGTACGATAACAGTGAAGATTCATTTCGCTGTTTTGCCGTCTGGCGCAGTGAAAGTCAACTACCGCACGGCATTTAGGACGACGGCGGGAAACATAAAACGACCCGCGTTATGAAAATTAACATTTTATTTATTCTAATTAAACAGTTCTGAAGGTGATGATAAGTGTGCTAGTAAACGTATAATTAATAACTTCTGCGACTCTACAAAATTATTGATCTCGTTTTACATTCCTATTTTAAAAATTAAAAGCCGTTTCGGAAAGGTAGTGGCCCTTTAAAGAAAATTATTATAATACTAATATAAAATTATCAGGTTAAGAATCGTCCTCCTTCCGGTTTCCGGGACCAACATCCACTTCAATCCTCCTGCCTTGTTTGTTTCTTATTCAATTTTATTGCAATTATCATCTAAATAAAATATTTAATGTCTTGACAGAACTTAAAAGGAAATAACAAACCAACATTTAAGATACATGTGTATGTAGTTAAGAAGATTGGGTACTTTACAAGCTTTAATTCCTCCTTTCAGAAGACTATTAATAAATAAGCGTAAATCATCAAAGTAGCATTGCCGCCAAATTAGGGAGGCGAATTCAATCCGCATGCGTGCTTTAACCATGTATAATGCATAAAGTTGAGACGTTCTACATATTCTATGATAACAGCACGTAAACATAGAATTATAGTCCTAAATGATGATTGTTACTGGACACAAAACATAACAAAAAGAATATCACCACAACTGACAGTACATACCAGACAAAAACACCACTCAAACAATCATGGCTTTCAGAATTGCATTTTTAACAAGGTTTTGAAGTCAAGCAATTAGATGGATACGTTCTCGGGAGAAAACTAAGCAATCTACTACAAATGGGAAGAGAATGTTATTCTAAACTCATTTTCACAAAACATTTTTACCTTGACTGCTAAACTAGACCTTGAAGCGATTTTCAAACAGTTATTGTTTTTCTTGTTTGCTTAGCAGTTCGCAACATTGTGCTTCATAATGAATTGAAGACAATTCTGAACATTTTGATTCATATACTTGCACAGTTTTTTTGCGACAATTGAGGTTCTTGCAATTAGTAATGTATTGTCAGAAATTATTTACGAATTCAAACTAATACAGGAGCATGCTAACAATGCTAAATAAACCAAATAGAAAATGAAAGTGGAAAACAAGCGTGAAATTCCTCATGGTTTGTGAACATCATCAACCAATTTAACATTTTGCCGACTTTGCATTGTCTGAATGTTGCTTCTAATTTCCTGTGAGCTATATAAATAATAGGATGTATGAATTAGAATGATTTGGAACAATATATATATTATACATGTAACTGAATTTTCCTGTTAAATAAAATTATAAACCTTTTTGCAGATCTTGGGAATTTCTTTGTATTAGTAGTATTGGGTATTACTTTATATTAGTAGTATTGGGAATTTCTTTGTATTAGTAGTACTGGGTATTACTTTATATAAATTAGTATTGGGTATTTATTTATATTACATTGTATTAGTATTGTGTATATCTTTATATTAGTTGTATTGGGTATTTATTTAGTAGTACTGAGTATTTTATTACATTGTATTAGTATTGGGTATATCTTTATATTAGTTGTATTGGGTATTACTTTATATAAATTAGTATTGGGTATTTCTTTATATTAGTTGTATTGGGTATTTATTTAGTAATACTGAGTATTTTATTACATTGTATTAGTATTGGTTATATCTTTATATTAGTTGTATTGGGTATTTCTTTATTTAGTAGTACTGAGTATTTATATTACATTGTATTAGTATTGTGTATATCTTTATATTAGTAGTATTGGGTATTTCTTTATTTAGTAGTACTGAGTATTTTATTACATTGTATTAGTATTGTGTATATCTTTATATTAGTTGTATTGGGTATTTCTTTATTTAGTAGTACTGAGTATTTTATTACATTGTATTAGTATTGGGTATTTCTTTATCTTGGTTGTTTTGGGTATTTCTTTATTTAGTAGTACTGAGTATTTCTTTATATTATAAGTATTGGGTATTTCTTTATTTAGAAGTATTGGGTATTTTTTATTTTATTTTAGTAGCATTGAGTTGGTAAATACATGAAAAGACTAACCAAACACCAAAACCATGTTAACTAAGCACTATAAACGGAAGTAAATAAGTAAGATAAAAGTTTCGCACATATGCTGTTTGTCAGAACACAGACCACCGCTGGGGTTATCTTTTATACATAAAAAGAACAGGATGGCGAACTCGTCCTTTATTGTGCTTTGCTAAATATTATTATCGTTACCGCAATGCTGACAAAGTTAGTGAAACTCCATTTCGACAAATATAATATCAGCGATATTCTCACAGGCACAGAGGCCATAACGTCATTGGCGAAAGCATTGTCTCCATTGATATTACATTACCGGGATAAGGTGTTTTGGTGTGGTACAGAAAAGTCAGTGTTGTCTCAGAAAGGTCACGCGATGTCCTTGAAACGTCACAGTTAAAGGAAGCATTTAAATAGAAGTAATTCTGGTTGAAATGACGATTGATGATCCAGAAGACAAAATTCTGTTTAAAGTTCTGTTATTTTACCATTTGCTAAGGTCAACATTCATCAGAATTCATTTGTTTTACATTTGTATTTGTTTTCTTTTGACGTATAAAAGGAGACTCGTATTTCTTGAGTTCTGTTATAGCAATATTGATTTCAGATATAGTGTAAACCGAGAAATAGCTAAATGACGAACAAAAGAATTCAGTCGTGTAAAGATATCGTTTTTATTTTATTTTGTTTCAAGACTTTTAGGCAAGTGTATAATTAAAACAAATATATTCTTTTACAAGTATATAAAATATTGACGGTCGAAGTAGCAGTTAACTTGTGGTTTTGTCCTAATACAGTTTTACAATGGTGATCTGTGATTTATCCAATCAAACGTGATTTTTCAGAAGAGCCATCAAAGATGCATATCACTTGTAGACATCAAATGGAATATTACAAAAACAATTTTGGTGTGTTTGATATTTAGGGAAGTAATCTTGTCCAGGTGACGCCATATAATACAACTAAAGAGATTTAGTTGATTTCTGTGTCTTACAATTTCTACTGACACACGGAACAACTAGTCTAATAACACGGTCACGTGGGAATGTACGTGATCATGCATCTGATACCGAGGCTATACAATATACATGTCATATATCAGCGATTTTAATAAATATTTAACGAGCACATCCTATCTTCTTGGGTAGTATGGTGTCAAGACAAGTGCTTGTGGCTCTGTTACAGATGTTGTTCTTGAAATCAAAGAGTTATGAAATGAGATCAACAACACTATTAAAATACATGTATTCTCGATCTTCTCTACAAAATGTCGACAAGGAATGCAAGAATACAGAAAACCATGGCTTTGTATAAAACAAGTTACCAATCTTATTTTTTCCCCTTGATAACATAACCAATAGACTGACCATAACCTCCACCAGCAAGAAGGATCGGCTCGAAGCTAAATACTATTTTCGTTGTCAATCTAATTGTATCAATAGTGTATTTCTTATTTCCCTTGCGATGATTTCTTTACTAGTATGTTCGAGACTTTGGTATCATAGTTAACGCCAGACGAAGGGCTGCACCTTGTTTGTTACAACCACGATGACAAGACTACATGACGTTTGTCGACGTTGCAATTGCGTCACATGCATGGTTACTGACTCCAAGATTTGTTACAGGGACGGTTCTTGGAAGTTACTTCGCTTATAATCGTGCATTTTGTAATAATACTCTATTTATGTTAAAGTGTTCCAATGGATGCATATGAAACTCAATGTCAACTTGTCGTCTTCGAAAGACGGTTTCTGCTCGTACTTTGTCGAGTTACACCAGACACAGGGATCTGGCACGAAAATTTTTAACCAATAGTATACATAATATCCCCTTGATACTATAATATATATATATGTATACTGTTAGTTTAAAAAAAATCGTGCCAGGTCCCTGTGACACCAGAGGCCCAACCCAGCCAATCTGATACTACTTTCTTGGCATCATAAAACAACATAACATTTCGCATGCCTGATACAGGCCATGATGCGACATTTCAGACGCTGCCGGAAGTGGCTATTCCCGATGGAAATCTGACGGAAGCGTGTCCTGAGTTTACACCAGTCTCTCTCGGACAGCCAAAATGTCGTCCATTATTGATGAGGAACTGTCAGGGTAACAGATGGTCCTACCACTGCCGTTTACACCAGCGCCATGTATCCACACAGATATCATGGCAACCATTTACCACATTACCGCCATCTCAAGCAATCCATTTTCATTATCCATACAGTTCAGTAATGCAACAAGCATGTGACAACACCTAAGGAATGTTCATTGCATACTATATGTATTTACATATAGTTCGTTCTGGAGCGCGTGCAAACATAGACCGTGACTTTCAAAATCACTTGTAATACTCTATCTCAGGACGTGATCATTAAAAGTAGATGTTAATATTGATGCTTGCAAATTGTTAATATTTGATCTTGAATGAATTTGAGGGATTTTGGAAATTCAATGCTACATAGTTACCCAAATCCATATTTCAATGTAGAATGTGTCAAAAGGTCGTGTGACAGTATTTGGTGTCTGTTAAATATACCTTAGTGTCAAAGAATTCTAAAGCGTTTGAATTCAGATTTGCCCCCTTAATTATATTAATCTTCATGCAGTTTTGATTAATGCTTTGTTTGTGTGGGTTAAATGGTAGCCATTGAAACGTGTCGGGTTTGGCCATGAACAGTTCAGTAACTTGACTGGTACTCAAGATGGAGCATATCTTAAAATCGCTCTGATCTATCAGAGTTACTTCCCTTTGTTTCACTCCGTCAGTACTGACGGATAGTACGTTACTCTGATAGGATCAGAATGCTAAAACCAGCCACGCTACCACTGAACTCCAGGGATTACTTTCACTGTCGTTATATCTACTCCCATCCTCGATACTCCAGGGGTTCCGATCACTTACGATCTCTACACCCCTAGACTATCTCATAGTAAAACTGGAGGCAACAGAATAGAACAGGTAATTTAGTCAGACGATGTACATCAAAAGAGCCGTATAACGGTACACTGTGGTTGACTGTGTGGCTTTGATGTTAGGCGTCGCTCTCTCTGTAGTCTTCAAAGGAAATCTTTGCTAGCCTGTGATTGGTCAAATGTTTTTTGCTGAGCTGCCTTCAATTTCACTATGATATAGTCCAGAGGTGTAGAGATCGTAAGTGAACGGAACCCCTGGAGTATCGAGGATGATCTACTCCTGGACTATCTCGTTGTAAAACCGAAGACAGTCCATGAGAAAACAACTGATCAATCACAGGCTAGCAGAAACTTCTAAGGTGACCCCGAACTTCAAAGTCACAAAATCACCCGCGGTGTACCTTAATAGATTCTTTAGATGTATCTCAAAGGACCAGAGCTGTCAGATATGCTATATATATTCCAGGACAGTGATAAAAACCCTTGGATGTCGAGGATGACAACGAACACCCCCAAAAAAGTGATGCTTTCATATCGGGACTATAGGTTTAGATCTAATCACAGGGATCTGAGAATAAATTACAGTTTATATAAATATCATAGACCATTTTAGACGATTTAGGGGTAGATAAAAATTCGGTTAAAATATTAGTATTATACATGTATATCTAGAACCCTAAAACGTTTCAAAATGACCTATGGACCCTCTGATGGGTCCATATTTATATAAACTGATTTTCAGATCACTGTGATCTAATGAAGAATATTTGTTATCAAACGATGGTGGCATATTTCTGCCATCGAGTTGCCGATTTACGACTTAATGATGTCGACATAATTAAGGCATTATGTTGATATCATTTAGGAAGATGTCGACTTAAACAGAAGAATATGTCGACTTACCATATGTACCTGCCCACATAATGATTCCAAGATAATTATGTAGAAAGTCGGTAACTCGGCGATTGATCGTGTTTATGCTCGGGTGTGACACCGACTTGTCAGTTATTGATGTTGACATCTAAACTAAAACATGTCGACATCTGGTCTTGAAAGTGGAAATCAAAGGCCAGCCTTTCATAAAGCACTGTGTGTATGCACCAAGGCACCATACAGCAGAGATCGACGTTGATTTTGTTAATTGTTTTGCTGCGGAAAGGTAGTGGGCCTTTAAAAATTGTGATCCTGCACATCCCGGCCATGCAGCTGTAGCCTCCGCGTACGTAGTTGTTAGTCCGAGCTGAGGAAGTTAGACTCTGCTTTGTATCCTCTTGGCCATAATAATTTATTAATATATATAAACGGGGGGAAATTCGTTTAAAAGCTGTGTGTGTATTTTGTGGATTATCATTCGTACCAAGTCCATGTGGTACATACCGTACTATACTATATTACAATGATTTTTTTCATGTTTTATTTTCTTGCGAATCATGAAAAATACCAGTTACGTAATATAAAAGCCATAAAGGTCACAGTACAAGTACACAATGCACATTGGGAAACCAGCTTTACTTGTTAGCTTGTCCTGTCCATATATACAAACATAAATATTTACATCCCTCGATACACTTATATAAAGACACAACGAATTTTTGTTACGGTCTTAATGGCCAGATTCAACATTTGAGCTAAAAATCCTCCCGGGACGCGGTTTTAGCTCCAAACTCGTGATAAATCTGCATTTATTTTTTGTAGTAAAAACGTAGTGAAAAAAAAGTCACGTGCTTATACCTCATTCATGCCATTGGTCGGAATATACAATTGTATTATGGTTACTAGTGATCACGTGATTGTGTGTTTACTTCCAAATATGGTGATAGTTTGTTTGCCATTTCTTCGGAAAAAATTATTTATTTCAAAATATTTGAACTCCAAAATGTTATTAATATTGCATGCATATCATTTTGACTTGCACATATGTACTGTTTTACTATAAATAATGAACTGAAATGAGTTATAAAACTGCCATTTCCTCGTTTTGTAAATAAAGGATATAATGCGAATTGACCAATTCAATAGGTCTAACCGTCTAATCTAGGATCAGCGAAGATCGGCTACTCCCGGCTAAATTCGTAGAATTATTATTGATATATTTATAATTACCTGCTTTAGGTTTCAGAACAGATACATATAACACAGAGAAAATAAGATCTTCGTCAAAAGGCCAAATTATATATACTAAATACCAGGTCAGAGAAATCACTCTATTTGGAAGTAAACACACTCTCATGTGATCACTAGTTACCCATAATACAATTCATTTCGGCTAATGGCATGAATGAGGTATAAGCACGTGACTTGTTTTACTACGTTCGACTACAAAGAACGCGTGTTTTGTACCATTATTGGGAAAATCCCCAATCGTGGTTTCATTTCCACCATTTGAAATTGCTAAGCAATACTATCATATCATAGTTTAATTTCCAAATTCTTTCCAAACAAATGGTTAAGCTTCCGCGTAGCCCAATTAGCTTTTTGGAACCTAATGTTATACATGTACTTGTACACATACTAAGGAAAATGATGTGCCTGTACGGGCTTATGTGCTAAATTGGGACCTACATATATATATGAAGGACCTAACTCATTATGCTTCGGTAGGTTCCGTACGAAAATGCCTAGATACTACTGGTTATTAGTGTATAATTCAATTTTGCTTGCTACGAGCATTTTCATTGGCTTAAAAATTTACTTTATCAGCCCATAAAGGAAAAAATGGCGTCGCCGTTTATAACGTTGCTTCTGATTGGCTGAGATGACGGCGTAATGATTTCATAGACAAAATAGTCCCAAAATGAATCTTGAATATTGAAGTGATTATCTTTAGTGAATTGAATTATAAGGATTAATTTGAATAGATTTTTTTATGTTATGGAGATATAACACAAAAATCTGAGTGTACTCTCATCACGGTTTATTTAGAGTACGCTCAGATTTTTGTGTTATATCTCCATAACATAAAAAATCTATTCAAGTTAATCCTTTAATCATTTTGTTCGCCAGAATTGCTCTTCATAGATTGAAAGGTCTCGAGGCCCTCTACCAAAATTGTGAATTTCATGACCCTGGGGTCTCGGAATTTTCCCCAGAGATAGGGTCTTTACCATAGTTTATATAGGGAAACACATTTACGAGCATTATTTGCTCAATTTTCATAGGAAATGTAACAGATGTAATGGAATCAAAATGGTGGCAACAGAATTGTCCGCCTAACTGTGTTTTGAGCTACACAAGGGCATGGGAGCAGTAGACAGGTAAGTCTAATAGTCAGACTAAATTGAATTTTTACAGATAAACACTTTGTTGATAGATCAATAATATGAGAGCCATTAAAATTTAATCTGTTGAAAAAGATTTGGTTACATTGTAAATACTGGATCACCGATGCTAGGAGATGTGCACGTCAGTAATGAGTTTATTTTTATTTCAAATTCTTTAAAGCATTGTTGGTTTTTCCTAAGAAGGACATTGAAATGGTGGAAGAAGGTTATTTTTTCATGTCCTTGGCATTGCAGTCCTAAATTCCTATATAATCTACAAAGAAATGAGTCAACGCCCAGTTCTTCAAAGGGTATTAAGGTGATGAAATACAAGTAAAAACACATAACGTCAGCTGATGAAGCATATGTAGTATGGAAAAGAAAATATATGTTTTAACTCTTAAGGATTCAATAATTTGGGCTTTGAAGTTGCATTTTACTGTTAAATATTTTTTTTAAAAATCAAGAATCCGGAACTTTGATTAAGTACATATGAATGTTTTAAAGATGCTCCACTGCCGATAGAACATAAATGATACACATCATTTGAACAATAATTGGTGTTTAATCGTGTGTATATATGTCTTATTAACACAAAAACAAACAACAGTCTAAATTTTGGTTGAATAATGCATGGAAAGTGAATTATAATCTGAACTTTTCCACTTTGTGGAAAATCATTCAAAACGGATTATCTCCCTTGATTGAAACGTGAAGGGTTTTTTTTTTTCGTTTTTTTTTTAATAAAAAAAATGAATGCAGATTAAATATATTGATCAAATATGTGTATTAATTTAGTTTGAAACATGTTTGTTTTGCTGAAAGACTTTGATTGTGAAACATTGATAAATTGAAGATTACATGTTATGCCATGGCAGATGTCATAGTTCATGTATATATACTTGACAATTACTTGAAACATCTAATTGATGTTGATTAGGAAATGTACCAGTATAAATTTTGGTTGAATAATGCATGGAAAGTGAATTATAATCTTAACTTTTCCACTTTGTGGAAAATCCTTCAAAACGGATTATCTCCCTTGATTGAAATGACAAACCATGTACATTTGCTATGATATGAAGGTTTTTTTTATTTGCTGTAAAGTGAGAAAAACCATGTTGTGGAGAAGAAGTTTGCTATAATTAGAATTGTTTACAAATGGATGAGAGTTGAGAATGAGCAGAAGGCAATAAGGATATATATGTCTATCTTCAAGTAAAATTAGAAGCTCAAACTTTTCAATGGTGGTAATGTTGTAAAATCAGTAACTTTTGTAACTGAAAAAAAATTCTAGGACGTCTGCTTTTGTTTTTGATAGAGAAAAAAAATACCATTTGTCAGCGGTGGATCATCTTTAAAGATGCTCCACCGCCGACAAATGGTATTTTTTCACTATCAAAAACAGGAGAAGACGATTCTCCAGTGTAAACAGTGCTGTGTTCCATTCAGCTCAATCCCACTGGTCAAACTTGAGAAGAAGTTCAAAATGTGTTTTCAAGATGGCGGCTGTGGCGGCCATCTTGGATTTTGGATCGACCCGGGTGTGTGTTGTTGTGTTGTTGTTCCGTGTTTGTGTAATGTGTTGTTACGTGATGTTTTTGTGATGTGTTGTTGCGTTATTGTTGTGTGATGTTGTGTTGTTGTCGGGTGTTGTGTTGTTAGGTGGTGTTGTATTATTGTTGTGTTGTAGTGTGGTTTTGTTGTGTGTTGTTGAGGTGTGATGTTTTGTTGTGTGATTTTGTGATGTGTTATGTTGTGTGATGTTGTCGTGTGTTGTGATGTTGTGTGTTATTGTTTTTGGATGGTGTTGTATTGTTGTTGCGTGGTTGTGTGTTGTGGTTGTGTTGTGTGATGTTTTGTTGTTATGTTGTGTTGTGTTGTGAGGTGTGTTGTGTTGTGAGGTGTGTTGTGTTTTTGTGGTGTTGTGTGGTGTTGTTGTTGGGTGTTGTTGTGTTGTTGTTGGGTGTTTGTGTGTTGTGTATTTGTGTTATGTTGTGCGATGTGCTGTTGTGTTGTGTGATGTTGTGTTGTGTAGTGTTGTTGAGTGTTGTTGTGTTGTTGTTGGATGCTGTTGTATTGTTGTTGCGTGGTTGTGTTGTGGTGTTGTGTGATGTTTTGTTGTGATGTTGTGTCGTGTTGTGTGGTTGTGTGATGTTGTGTTTAGAGTGATACGTTGTTGTGTTGCGTGATGTTATTTTGTGTGATGTTGTGTTGTGTGATGTTGTGTTATTTTGTTGTGTTTTGTTGTGTGGTGTGATGTGTTGTTGTGTGGTGTTGTGCTGTGTAGTGTTGTTGTGTTGTTGGTGTGTCGATGTGCTGTGTTATTCCATGTGGTTTCGTGTTGTTGTGGTGTCGTGTTGAACGAGTTCTTATGGGGTCACTTTTCAACGGGGTCTATTTTCAACGGGTCGGTGTAAAAAGTGCGCTTAAAGTTCAGTTTTCAACGGTTTTCGGGGTCATTTTTCAACGTTGAAAAATGACCCGAGGTCAGTTGATGATTTTGCGAGCGACGGATGCGCGAGATTTTGGTGTTTTGGGGGTCCGGAGGTCTCCCCCGGGAAAAATATTACGATTTAGAATGGCCAAGATGAGTTTTGAGGATTTTAAAGCGACTTAAATTTAAATGCATTTAGAAACTATAATTGTGAATGTCGTCATATCATTATGCAACCCTGCTCGATCTGAACATACCGGCTTCACACCATCAGCACATTGTTGTTTAACTCAAAAAATAACGAATTTATTTAATTGTCTTGCTTAGACATATAAACAAATTAATATTTTAGAAACTTTTTTGAAATAGTAGAATCCCTTGATGGACATTTTTAGTCTAGTTCATGTGTATTGAATTTTTATTATTAAAGGTTTGAACATGCCCTTCAAAACGACAAAAATTTCTCAAAAGTTTCTAAAGTACGAAAATGTGCAGGAGGACCCTTTTCTTCCTACGCCCCTGCAGTTGCACATTAAAGTTTAATGAACTTGGTACCCACTACTGACTGATGTAAATCATTCCAATAAAAGATCTTTTTCTATTTCTGTAATTCTTTACCTTTTTCTTTCCTCTTGGAAATGTTTTATAACATCGGAAAACTGAAAGTGAAGTCTATTTTTTTTTTAAATAGAATTAATTAAAATTTTTCCTGATTGGTCACCTGAGTTCGGATACAGAATGAAACAAAGACATACACTGTATATAAGCACCATATATTGGCCTATCAGGCCCATGAAATCAGTCAGTGATGATATCAATTTAACTTTTTAATCTATGAACGGTATTTGATTCCATTACACCTGTTACATTTCCTATGAAAATTGAGCAAATAATGCCCATAAATGTGTTTCCCTATATAAACTATGGTAAAGACCCTATCCCTGGGGAAAATTCCGAGACCCCAGGGCCATGTATGAAGAGTATTTCTGACAAACAAAGTGATACATAATGAGTTAGGTCCTAGGTCCCAATTTACCAGGCGGGAAGCTGCCATCATGTAAGCACATAAGCCCGTGCATGCACATCATTGTCCTTAGTATGTGTACACATGTATTAGATTCCCAAAAAGCAGAGTGCACTATGCGGAAGCTTAACCATTTGTTTGGAAAGAATATGGAAAATAAACAATTATATGATAGAATTGCTTAGCAATTTCAAATGGTGGAAATGAAACCACGATCCGCGGGGGATTTTCCCAATAATAATACAAAACACGCGTTCTTTGTAGTCGAACGTAGTAAAACAGGTCACGTGCTAATACCTCATTCATAAATATGGAATTGTATTATGGGTAACTAGTGATCACATGAGTGTGTGTTTACTTCCAAATAGAGTGATTTCTCTGACCTGGTATATATTTAGTATATATGATTTGGTCTTTTGACGAAGATCTTATTTTCTCTGTGTTATATGTATCTGTTCTGAAACCTAAAGCAGGTAATTATATATATCAATAATAATTCTACGAATTTAGCCGGGAGTAGCCGATCTTCGCTGATCCTAGATTAGACGGTTAGACCTATTGAATTGGTCAATTCGCATTAAATCCTTTATTTACAAAACGAGGAAATGGCAGTTTTATAACTCATTTCAGTTCATTATTTATTGTAAAACAGTACATATATGCAAGTCAAAATGATATGCATGCAATATTAATAACATTTTGGAGTTCAAATATTTTGAAATAGATCAATTTTTCCGAAGAAATGGCAAGCAAACTATCACCATATTTGGAAGTAAACACACAATCACGTGATCACTAGTAACCATACAATTGTATATTCCGACCAATGGCATGAATGAGGTATAAGCACGTGACTTTTTTTGCACTACGTTTTTACTACAAAAAATAAATGCAGATTTATCACGAGTTTGGAGCTAAAACCGCGTCCCGGGAGGATTTTTGAGCCCATAATACAATTGAAGTATAAGCACGTGACTTTTTTTTTACTACGTTTGACTACAAAGAACGCGTGTTTTTACTACAAAAAAATATATTCAGATGTATCCTGAGTTTGGTTTTAAATCCGCGTCCCGGGAGGATTTTGGGCTAACAAAAACTCGTTGTGCCTTTATATAAGTGTATCGAGGGATGTAAATATTTATGTATATATACATGTATATGGACAGGGCAAGCTAACAATTAAAGCCGGTTTCCCAATATGTATTGTGTACCTGTACTGTGACCTTTATAGCTTTTAAATTACGTAACTGGTATTTTTCGTGATTCGCAAGAAAATAAAACATGAAAAAATCATTGTTTTTTATTTTTATTTTTTATTTTTCATTCATTCTTTTAATATAGTTAAGTACGGTATGTACTACATGGACTTGGTACGAATGCTAATCCACAAAACACACACACAGTTTTCAAACGAATTTTCAACCCACGGTTATACCCCTATATTAATAAATGATTATGACCAAGAGGATGGAAATTCGTTGTACAAAGCAGAGTCCTTTTGCACTCTAACTTCCTCAGCTCGGACTAACAGCTACGTACACGCAGGCTACAGCTGCATGGCCGGGGATGTGTAGGATCACAATTTTAAATTTTGAAATCAAATAAATAAAAACCTGAATTAACAAAATCAACGTCGATCTCTGCTGTATGGTACCTTGCTGCATGTTGCATATACACAGTGCGTCATGAAAGAGCGGCCTTTGATTTCCACTTTCAAGACCAGATGTCGACATGTTTTAGTTTAGATGTCGACATCAATAACTGACAAGTCGGTGTCACACCCGAGCATAAACACGATTAATCGCCGAGTTACCGAATTTCTACGTAATTATCTTGGAATCATTATGTGGCCAGGTACATGTGGTAAGTCGACATACTCTTCTGTTTATGTCGACATCTTCCTTTATGATGTCGACATAATGCCTTAATTATGTCGATATCATTAAGTCGTAAGTCGGCAACTCGATGGCAGAAATATGCCAACAAACGTCACAAACAACAACTATCGGTTGTGTTTAGTATCCGTCTAGATCACCAGGACATGGCACGAATCAACGGTATATGTATTATACCCGGTAATACATTAAGTATTATAAAATATAAAATATTGACTGTTGGTTGGAAATTCGTGCCAAGTCCCTGTGGTCTAGATATCTATTTTTACCAATAAAATTGTCGCTTTTCGGTACTCTTTGTTTATTCGTTCTTTTGCTTTTTTGTTTGTTTCATTGTTTCTTTCTTTCTCTTTCTTTCTTTGTGAATGTTTATAAAAAATTACAACGTTGCCTACACCACTATACACTTACTATGTAAGGGGAGATAAATCGTAATTTACAACTTAGCAAAATCCTGTGATTGTACTAGCTCAAATTAAAAACACCTCCTCTCTAAGGTATGATTAAATGATGGTAAAGTATTATCTGAGTGGACTTGATAAATTTCTATGGTGATTATTTTTTCATAATAATGTACCGAAATGTTTCCGTTGCTGTTGGACATATCTCCATGGGAGACAGACACTGCTAGTACAAGAAATCGCGAGTGTCCCACCATAAACGTGATTTCGAGTGATCAACCGAGGTGAATAGATGTTAGTATCCCAAAATGGTGGGAAATTCGCTTATAATTAATCAGTTCTAAGTTGTTCCGGATATGCTCGATCGGTAAAAGTGGATATCAAGGTAGATATTCAGTAGGTGATTGTAATTAAGTAGTGTCCATAATTTCTAAATCTGGTCGTTATAGAGGTTCAGACGTCCTCGATACTCAAGGGGTTACTTTCACTGTCTTGATATCCACCCTGGACTAACTCTTAGGAAAACTGAAGGAAGTTCAGGAGAAAATAATTTGACCAATCACAGTCCTCTAAAGAATCGAATAACGATACACTGTGGTGAACTGTATATTGCTTTGAAATTGAGTGTCGCTCTCCTGTAATCTTCAAAGGAAATCTCTACAGGCCAGTGATTGGTCAGTTTTTTTCTTCTGAACTATCTTCAATTTTACTATGCGATAGTCCAGAGGTGGATATAACGGCAGTGAAAGTTAACCCCTGGAGTATCGAGGATGATTCCCAGATAGATTAATGCCAACATTCTTTGAGTAAAATTGAAAGATTTTGGTATAGATGACGTGTTCTGGAATAGTGTATATATATGTGTGTCGAAATGTATGATTTATTTGCGTATAAATCCAAACGATGGTTTGGGAGAATGCAAACAACTCCTGATCAGGTGGTGTAAGGGACGCAACTCTTACAGACATTTCTGAGTACTCGCACGATAGCTATATTATGAACATGATATGTGATGTCTGCGAAAGCGATATTAGAGACAGTTAATAGCATGTATAGCAAGCACCAAATAGCTAAAAAAATTGATAATGTCCAAATTCCGAAGTGGGTATTGTTAATGTAGGAAAATATTTTTTGTGGTAAATGCATAAAAGAGGTTTATTTTGAGATAAAAAAATACAATGTTTAATGCAGTGTGTATCTAAGGTGTTTATGTTCGATAAATATTCCCGTTTACGTGAACGCTAGACTAACTTTTTTTCTGTCTGGAAGACAAGAATATTGATCTTCACATAGTGCCAACTTCGTCCTTCTTGTAACCATTTTTGCTCATGCGATGAAGCGATAACATGTACAAAATATATGTGTATATAAATACTCAGGAAAGATGTCTGTCTGCCACAAAGTCTGTTTCCTTGTGTTTATAGGACGGATAGTGTACTTTCCGACAAGATCATCGATTCTCACCAAAAGTTGGAGATATAAAACTGGCTACATGTATCATCGTTAATGTCTTTCCCTTGGCCCGTGTTTTATCTGTGGTAACAGACAAACAACAATAGCATCCCAACGCTGTTTCTCTTATCATTTTCATCCCTTAGCCACGTGCATTTTCCATCGTTCATCGGTCATGACCATCTCAATTTAAACTAATATCATCAGCATGCAATGTTGAAGTTTTTTGGCCTTTGTACTTGATTAAGTACTATTTCAGTTTAATAGTGTTGATTTCTGATCGGTTTCTCAATGCGACAAAACTTAAAACCAGTTTCTTGAAAAAAATTAAGATGGCAGAAAAAAAAAATCATTATAACAGTTGTTGTCAAAAGACAAGAAAATGAAAGATAATTAAATACGAACATTGGTACCAGTATGTAAATAATCCTTACTTGACCTGAGTTACACAGGGATTTGTAATATATATCATATACCATATATCATATATATATGGAACTTAGTTACACGGGGATTTTTATATATATCATATACCATATATCATATATATGGACCTTAGTTACACAGGTATTTGTAATATATATCATATACCATATAACAATATATATGGACCTTAGTCACACAGGGATTTGTAATATATATCATATATCATATATATAGACCTTAGTTTTGCAGCTAATATGGTATATGATATATATTACAAATCCCTGTGTAACTCAAAAGACATTTTGACAGAAAATAGTGTCGTCTTTAGAGCTACAATAGGTGCCTATTACTGCTAATGGAGCAAAGTAATGATTATGCAAACCATTATAAAATGTTTGTTTGCATTTTATCGTACTTGTTAGATATCGCTTACCTACTAGGCAATATAACTGAACCACATAAAATATCAAATTCTCATCGAGGCATTATTTTTTTTTTACATATACATATGAAGGTCTTTCTGAAGGGAATTTATACGGCAAGTCCACAAATTGTGAATTTGACGTCTTGTGAGCGGTAGGGTAGATATTAAGAATTCTCAGATCCCTGTGGTCAGTTGATGAATTACGATATGACGAGTTTTACAAGAGAGACAACTCGTCCTTTCTTACTATGATAATCATATGGTATAATGTATAGGAGTTACCTCCCCTACTTCAACTCTGTACATAGTGTATGTTGAGAAATATTTCTTTCTTTTCGTTAATTTTGAAATATTAGTTTCCCTAACTTTATGCTCTTTTAGGATTGCCAGAAGTCACAACTCCTTGAGAGTTATGTATTTTTTTTGTCTTTGATTAATGTCATATCTTCTCCTAAGTAATGTTTCTCTCTCCTTTTGTTAGTAATATTATGTTAGTCCCCATAATGTTGCCCCTCCATATCATCTCAAAAATCCATATGTAATATCCCATGCGGATATCAATATGTGATTTTTTAATTGTACTCTTATATTCGACATATGGTGGCCCTCCATATTGTGTTGCCGTTGGCTCTTCATATGTAATGTCTTGTGGTACCTTTATAGGTGATATCTTGATTGAACACTGATACCAGTCGGCCTTGTAAGCCATTCCCCGAATGACCCTCCGTAAGTAATTCATTAGAATTGCCTTCCATATGTAAAGCCCATGTCCCACTCCATATACCAATTTACTGTTCTGTATCTTAGGAATCACTCCATTTGTAATATCTCAGATCGTCATCTATATATGATATCTTTAGAACCCTTACATACGTAATATAACAGATCGTCATCCATATATTATATCTTGTGAATCCCTCCATATGTAATATCTCAGATCGTCATCCATATATTATATCTTAGGAATCCCTCCATATGTAATATCATAGATCGTCATCCATATATTATATCTTAGGAATCCCTCCATATGTAATATCATAGATCGCCATACATATACTTTGTATAGTATATTGGGAACCCCTCCATATGTAATATTCCAGATCGCCATCCATATTTATTTATATTGGGAATTCCTTCATATTTAATATCCCAGATCTCCATCTATATATAACAACTTGGGAACCCCCCATATGTAACATCAGATCGTCACCCATAAATATTATATTAGGAATCCCTCCATATCTCAGATCGCCATCCATTTATAATATCGGTGAACCTCTCCATATGGAATATCTCAGATCGCCATCCGTATATCATATCTTGGAAATCCCTCCATATGTAATATCCAAGATCGCCATCCATATAACATATTGGAAACCCCTCCATATACAATATCCCAGATAGCCATCCATATATATTATCTTGGGAATCCCTCCATACGTATACGTAATATCCCAGATCGCCATCCATTTATAATATCTCCAGGAACAAATCTCCATATATGTAATTTCCAAGATCGTCATTCGTATATATCTTGGGAATCCCTCCATATGTAATATCCCAGATTATCATCCATATATAATATCTTGATAATCTCTCCATGTCATCATGTAATATCTCAGATCGTCATCCATTTATTATATGTTAGGAATCCCTTTATATGTAATATCATAGATAGCCATCCATATATAACATTTTGGGAACCCATCCATATGTAATATCTCAGATCGCCATCCATATATAATATCTTGGGAACGTCTTCATATGCAATACTCCAGATCGCCATCCATATATGATATCTTGTGAATCCCTCCATATGTAATATCCCAGATCGTCATCCATATATGATATCTTGTGAATCCCTCCATATGTAATATCCCAGATCGTCATCCATATGATATATCTTGGGAACCCCTCCATATGTAATATCACAGATCGTCATCCATATATGATATCTTGTGAATCCCTCCATATGCAATATCCCAGATCGTCATCCATATATGATATCTTGTGAACCCTCCATATTGTTAATATTCCCAGATTCGTCATCCATATATGATATCTTGGGAACCCCTCCATATGTAATATCATAGATCGTCATCCATATATATATCTTTGAACCCCCTCCATATGTATACGTAATATTCCAGATCGCCATCCATTTATTAATATTCCAGGAACAAATCTCCATATATGTAATTTCCAAGATCGTCATTCGATATTATGTCTTGGGAATCCCTCCATATGTAATATCCCAGATCATCATCCATATATAATATCTTGAGAATCTCTCCATGTCATCATGTAATATCTCAGATCGTCATCCATTTATTATATGTTAGGAATCCCTTTATATGTAATATCATAGATCGCCACCCATATATAACATTTTGGGAACCCATCCATATGTAATATCTCAGATCGCCATCCATATATAATATCTTGGGAACGTCTTCATATGCAATACTCCAGATCGCCATCCATATATTATATCTTGTGAATCCCTCCATATGTAAGAATATCTCAGATCGTCATCCATATATTATATCTTAGGAATCCCTCCATATGTTATAAGATCGCCATACATGTATAGTGATATGGGAACCCCTCCATATGTAATATCCCAGATCGTCATCCATATATAACATCTTGGGAATCCCTCCATATGTAATATCCAAATCGTCATCTATATATATCTTGGAATCCATCATATGTAATATCCCAGATCGTCATCTTATATATATCTTGGGAATCCCTCGATATGTAATATATCAAGATCGTTCATCCAAATATAACATCTTGGGAATCCCTCCATATGTAATATCAAGATCGTCATTCTTATATTATATCTTGGGAATCCATCCATATGTAATATCCCAGATCGTCATCTATATAATATCTTGGTAATCCTCGATATGTAATATATAGATCGCCATCCATATTATAACATCTTGGAACCCCTCCATATGTATACGGTAATATCCCAGATCGCCATCCATTTTTTGATATCTCCGGAACAAATCTCAATATGTAATTTCCAAGATCGTTATTCATATATATCTGGGAACCGCTTCGTATGTAATATCCTAGACAATTCTCCATATATATTATGTAATATCCGGGCCGGTGACCTCCATAGTAAGACTCCAGCTTGGCTTGGATGTGGCCCTCCATACGCCGTGATTTGGTGGGAATTGAAACAAGGTACTTGTATTTGTTACCAGGACATGTATTACACTATATGTATATATAGTTTCTGTTGTTACCGATTCTGTTTGTTTGTTTGTTTATTAAATAACGTCCTATTAACAGCTAGTCCTGTAAGGACGGCCTCCCATGCATGCAGTGTGTAGCATTTTACCGATTGCATGCTGATATTGTTATAGTGAATTTAGGATTTTAGTTTCAGCGATAGTTAATTTTACGCTAATGATGTATGGATAAAACACGTCTGTATAAAGGGTTTTTTCGGACGTAACGTGATCTTCCCGAATCAGTGTATGTATATACTATCGATATTATCTATATTTATATATAGGTTTACGGTACGTGTGTCGAAAAGTATCTCACCAGGGTATAATGTATTAATTACATACATGTATATCGCGCTGTTTTTCTTGTTTACAAATTAACAGAGGTTTAATTAACAGAGGTTTAATTTGCTTCTTTCGGGAACGGTTTGTAAAAACAGAAACATGTATTCGACTATGACTATGTATAGATATGTTTCGTTTTAAAATAATCATAAAAATCTTTCTATCCCGATCGATATCTTATAAGAGATTTTTCCAAAAAGTTTTCTTAATGGTATTCTTCAAAATTATACAGATTACATGAGGGAGTAACGAATGTCACTAACACCGAAAATACATGTATTCAGTATATCAAAAATTAAACTCAAGAACTCTTATTTAGTCAGTTAATAAGAGATTTATGAAACTAAAAAAATTTCAATGGTAGCCCGAAAGAGCTACAGTATAATTCCCATTTAGATTTAATTCTGTGAAAAAGAAGTGTCCAGTATTTCAGCTAAAAAATTATTGAGGTTAAGATACGGGAAAAACAACAGTATGGGATGGAACTGCACACCTCATCGAGGTTAAAAATCTATTTGATAAAGAAAATTTACACTCCTCAGAATGTACATTGTATATAACGCCTACCTCTGTTAGAGATTTAATTTACTATTCAAATCTCTGCCCCTGTATACCCACGTTACTCTTACATAAATCTACATAATATATGATAGCATACAGTTTACATTCATTTAATTATTCATTTGAATAGATGCTTTTTCTAATTTTCTGGTGGCGAACCAACGAAGTGTCCTACTGTCAGCTCGGACAGCCTAATACGTATACATACTTCGTTACTGCGCAGACCGTATCACAGAACTACTTATCTTCATATTCATGCGCGCTGCACCTATGTGAGGGAATTGGAAACAAATGAACCGGTTCGTGGACGATCTTCCGATGTAAACTACGAGCTAGTGACAAAATGGACCCTTAGCAGTCATGTTTTTGTGATTTACGAACTGTGATATATCAGATCTATTAGTGTTTTGGATTTATTAGACTATTTAAGTGTGTTCTACCTGTAGAAAGCAGGCCAGTCCGTCCGTAAGGGACTCGCCGTTGTTTTCGTAAAACAAACATGGGCTTCGAAGTGTCAGAAATTTCAGCCGAACATTTTTAACAAGCTGAAATGTCAGAGCTGCTTCGGAGCGAAAGATATCCATTCTGCAGAGGCGCTGGAAAACACAAGGTAAGTAACATGTCGTATGGTTACCTTTTTTAACATGGCGCAAGGTCAGCCATCGTGACCCGTACCTGTAGGTTTTACCTGTGGGAGTGGTCAGTCTACTAGTATACTCCGTAAGTTCAGGTCAAGGTTTTGACCAGCTGGTCGAATTCAGTCCCTAAATATTGACTCCCTGGGGTTTCACCAGTTTGTAGATTCGTGGAATGTTAAGGAATACACTGATTGTAATGATACCGAAAAAGAAAAGGCCCACCTTAATTCATGCCCCTTAATCTACTGTATATTTGTAACATGTGTATTCTCATTTTATAGTATCTGTAGATCTATAGATATATGTTTAGGATTGTTCAGTTATTTTTACCAAGTCACTGAAACAAAATGACAGATTTGCAACAAAGTATAACAAGGTATAACATAGAACATCTTTGTCAATCGTTGGTAAATATACTATACATTAAAATACAATAAAGGATTTTTTAATTAAAATATATTAAACAGTGGCAAGTATGGAAATGACTAAGTGTGTGGTGATAAAATGTACATTACATGAGGTAAGACTTCAACTGATAATACAATAGATGATTTTGTGTATACTATGGTAAGTTATATAAATAATATAAGTCCCTCTTGACATAGTTTAGGATGACTGTGACAATCTTTTGTATATGCACAGTAAATGAATGTGTTCCTATTTAATTTTGTGGAATATACAATGATGGGAGAAATGTCAAACATTCTGCGACCACCCCCGTATATACAGAACACCCCACTGATGATTTTCTGTTCCAGGTAAACTTTTGACAGGTAACTTCACACCTGTCGTTGATCACCTGTAAATATTTGACCATAGGTAGCACATTCCAGGTATGTCTAATTACCAAGTATTTGTGGAAATCGTCAGTGTGCCTAGAAATAACTTTTTACCCTGCTCGAGCAATATTACAACCGATAGGGTGTTTATCTAAGCATCTGTCACCTTCTCGACTCGGTTTCATGCAGTCACCATTCCTGAAAACGATGTTACTTGACAAGACCTGTTAGCACTCATAATATACACCTGACTCATACGATATGAAATTTATCATTTACATTTTTGCAAACCACATTTTGCGACAATTTCAAGTAAAGAGTTTCATGTTTTAAACTCCCAATGAAAGGTTATATTAACAAGTGCTACTTTTTTTCGTTCACTTTGCTCATAAGCGTCAATACAATAAATTTAATAATGAAGGTTATTGATACAATGTAAAACAAAAATAAACCCATATTGTTACCAATATTAACAGAAACATATATATTGGATACATATGATAAAATATATACGGTATGTTTCTGATATTATTGTTAGATAATGCTGTACCTGATCTTACTTCATTAATCATAGATTGATGTTATCCAGGTTTAGGTATCTCCTAAAGAGGTGTATATATTTTAACAATTACACAGTTTTACACCCAGATGGTTTTATACCTTTCGAGAAAGAAAATGAAAGCATATCTTTCTGAAATATATGAAGCAATTTTAGCCTATAATTTCTTTCGGACACAAACACCCTAAATATGATTTTAGGATGATATATAATTGTTGTACATGTGTATAGAAGTTCACTTTGTTAGATAGATATACAGGTATCCTAATCAGGTAACATATATATGTGTTATATGATGGCCTTGTGGCCTACTCCCAGATTATTATGGCTAAGAATGGACCCATCAGGATCAGGACACAGAATACCCTACATCATTAGTACCCGGACTGATAGGCCACACAGATTAATCGACATGCGGTGATTATAATCCCTGTTCCTCATTAGTGCCATGCCTATGGGGAAACCGACATTCCAGCATTGTATAGATATCTAGATAGAATAATGTATACGGGACATCCCAGATAAAGCACATTCTGTAACTGATCGCAAGCTGGTTCTGAGCTTTGTAACATATTTGTATAGATAAAAATTGTACATGTTTAAACTTTACCTCTATAGACCATATATGTCAGATATCTTCAAGTTCTTACCACTTTCTGTCATAAAAAAAAATAAATTGGATAACCCTTTCAAAATCGGTTTTGAATGACTGTATTCTGTATTTGCATATTACAGAGTTATTTGCCTTGCGGTAGGTAATTGATTGTGAGGTCATCTGTTTGCGAGCGTAACGTCATAGTTTTGAGAGAAAATGACGTAAATGTGTGAACAAAATAATGACGTAACAATCGATACCTATCCGCAAAGGGAGCTAACTCTGTAATATGCAAAAGACGGAATAGTGTCTTTTTTATTAAATATAAACATAGTGACAGATGTTTTTGCAGATATACTGAAAATGATTTCAATTTTTTTTAAATCCTTGGCATATACAAATATTTAAATGAAATTATAAGATAACTATAAACAGGAATTGTGATTTGTCAGGCTAGTGGTTTGGTTTTTAGGAAGTCAGTAACATGGAGGAGGGTAGATACAGGCGGCCATGTTGTTGGGTCGACCAGATCTGCTCCCTAGTTCTGGACCTTTCAGCAGTACCACTCAGTCGGTGGTAAGTTTGTTGCATCCGGAATGAAGCATGCAGCCAACACCATATCTATATATCCAATCCCCAGCTGGCATTTATATAGCACCCCTACCTAGCATTAGGCAGATGTGTTGGACCATATTTATTGCATTCAATGACAGTTTTGGTTTATTTCATTGCCATCTTTTCAGATCTTAATTGACAACATTATTGAGAATTTTTGTTTCTTACCTTAATTAAATCTAGTATTAAATATATATATCTGAGTTTGGAATTTTGTTTTGATTGAATATTTATACATTATACACCCTAATTTGGTACTACATGCTT
>SAYR01031119.1:639661-753206 GCA_004382745.1 Argopecten irradians irradians
ATTTTGTTAAACTGGATTTTATGGGGTAGGGTTGAAGTAGTCACAAACCCATTACTTGAGTTGAATGGTAGGTAAGAGGAAAAGGACCAACAAAAAACCTACTTATGTTTTAACTAGGTGATTGGGAGAGGTAGTTAAAGAAAGGGAAAAAATTCCATATCCCCCCCCCCCAAACCATTGTACTGCATTGGATGGTCTGTAGAGAAAGGGTCACACCAGTTTTTAACTTATTGGATTTCGGTTGTAGGATAAAAGGGTTCTTCCACCATTGTTTAAACTGATTGATTGTGGTTAGAGAAGTTCCAACCCCAACCCAAATGTTACTTGATTTGGATGGTTGTGGAGAATTTGGTCCCCCACTCTCCAACTCACTGTAACTTTGGTTATGTTTGTAAGAAAGGGAGGAGGAAAGTCACTTACCAATTGTACTGGGTGATGGTGTAAGAGGAGGAAGAGTCACCCAAAACACCATGTTTTTAAACCTGTTTGATGGGGGTTGCGCTAAGGAGGGAGTTATCATACACCTGTTAACTTTTTGGTGGGATGGTGTAAGTAAAGGGTTTTCCAAACCATTTGTTTTACCTGGGTTTTGAATTGCGTTGGTTTTAAAAGAGTAGGGTCCCCCCAAAAACCCCCAACATTGTAACCTTTTGGTTTGATGTTGTAGGAAGGAAAGTTTCCCCAAAAAATAAAAAAAAAAAAAAAATCCAATGGTTTTACTGGTTCAATGGTGGTAAAGAGAAAAAGGGGTTCAACCCAACCAATGTACTTTTTGGATATGGTGGAAGAGGAAGTTCCCACCAACCATTGTTACTACGTTGGATTTGAGGTGCTGGGTTAAGAGGCGAAAGTCCAACCCCCCCACTCATTGTTTACTTGGTGATTGTGGTAGAAGGAAAGTTTTCCACCAACCATTGTTTAAACTGATTTTGATTGTTAGAAGTCCCACCATACCATGTTACTATTTTGGGATGGGTGGTTTAGCAATTAAAATCCACCCATCTCATTGTTTACCTGAAGGTCTCTTTTTGGATTTGGTGGGTAGAAGGGAGTCCCCCCCAGCCCCACCATGGGACTGGATTTTTTGGTAAAAAAGAAGGGGAATAAGTCCAAACCCACCCCCATTTGTTACTTAAGTTGGAAGGTTTTGTAAAAGGAAATAAAAAGTCCACCACCATTGTACGATTTTTTTGATGGTTTGGTTTAAGGGGGATAAGTTCACACCCCCATTTATTTTACTGGTAGATGAGTGGCTTTAGAGATTGCTTCCCATAAAAAAAACCCCCCCACCAGTAATACTTGATGGGAATTGTGTAGGAGAAAAGGCACCCCCCCACCATTTGTACTTGTATTTTTTTGAATGGGTGGTAGGTTTGACGTTTCACCCACCATTTTACTTGGTTTTGATTGGTTGGTTTTAATAGGGGGGAAGGTCATTACTTATTTGGTTTAACTGTATATATGGATTTTTGGCGGTGGTAATGGGAAAAGGTTTTTCCCAAAAAAAAAACCCAAACCCCCAATTTAAAACTTGTATGTTGTTTAAAGGGAAGGGTAGGTTCCCACACCATTTTTGTTTTACTGGTTGATGGTGTAGAATGGTAGTCCCACCAACCAATGTTTCTGCGGGTGAATTTTTTTGTTAGAGTATTCACAAACCATTGTTTACCTATGGTAGGGATTTTGAGTTAGAGTCAAGTCCCCCCAAACCCCCCCTCACCATTGTTAACTGGGTGGAGGTGGTAGAATTTAAAAGGTTCCCCCCACACCATGTACTTTGAATTCGTATTGGTTCTTTTGCTAGGAGGGGAAAATTACAACCCCACCACCATGTTACTGGTTTATGGTGGTAGAGGACTTTCTTATTCAAACCCCCACCATTTTTAACCTGATGTGAGGTGGTAGGGAGAAATCCCAACCCCAAACCATTGTACTGATTTGTGGAATCTGGTGTAAGAGGACGGTCTCACCACCAAATTGGTTTTACTTTTGTGTGGATTGTGGTTAAAGAAGAAAAGGGGTTTCCATTAACCTATGACTGGAATGATTTGGTAAAAGAGAAAAATGTTCCAACCACCCATTGTTTTTCTTGGTGATGTTGGTAGAGGGTAGTCCCCACCACCATGTTAACTTGGTTTGATTCTGTTGTTTAGAAGTAGTCACAAAACCATGGTTTCTTTCTTGGTGACAGTTGTTAGGAAAGTTTTTAGTTTCCACACCCATTGTTTTTACTTTTGGTTTGATGTTTTGGTTTAGGGAAGGGAAGTTCACCACCATTTTGTAACCTTGGTGGATGATGGGTAAGAAGGGGGAAAAAAAAAAAAGGTCCCAAACCACCATTTTACTTGGGTTATGATTGGTTGTAAAAGAGGTGTAAAGTCCCCCACCCCCCCAACCATTTTAACTGAATTATGTGTTTTGGTTATAAAAGTTCACCCACAACCCATGTTTTACTGATTGATGGGTGTAGAGGGGATTTAAGTCCCACAACCATTTTCTTTTTAGGTTTACTTTTTGGTTGATGGTAATTTGGTTAAGGGAAGGTCCACAACCCATGTAATTGAATTTTGGTTTTAGGAGAGTTCATTGGTAGGAGAAATGTCCAACACCACCAATGTACTTGGGATGGTGGTTAGGAAGAAGGTCCCCCTAACCCCAAACCAATTTTGTTTTACGGTTGTGGTTAGGGGGGTAGACGGAAAAGTTCATTTTTACCATGGGACTTGATGAGGTGGGTAAGGAGGAAGTTCACCACCATGTTTACTGGTGAATTGGTTGGGTAGAAAAAAGAAAAAAAGTTTCCCACCCACCCATGTACCTGGGGTTGGTGGTGGGTTATAGAAAAGTTTTCACAAACCAAAAACCATTTTACTTTGGTTTGGGATGGGTTTGTAAGGGAGGGGAATAAGTGGGGGGTTCCCCCCCAACACCCCCAATTGTTTACTTTAGGGATTGAGTTGGTTAAAGGAAAAAGGTCACAAACCATTTTTTGTACTTGGTTGTTATGGGGGGAGATGAAGTTTCTTAAAAACCCATTTTAGTTACTTTTGGTTTTATTGGAGTGGTAGAGGAAAGGTTCCCCAACCACCAATGTACTGGGTAAGTCTTCTTTGTATCGGTGTTTGAACAAGTGTAGAGATTATATATGTTGTGAGTGTAATGTGAAGTACACCACCTCCATAACTGACTAACTATAAGGTAATTCTTTTTGTAATAGTTAACATGGTGTTTTGATTTAGGTTTTGTATCGTGGGATTATATAAAAAGGATAGGAGTCCTAAACCCTCCACGGCTATTAGTGTGAAAAACCTAATTTCCCGAGTACCTCGACCGTCTTATGTGAAATCCTTTGAAGAGTGAATAATATTTTCGCAACACACCAAACCCATATAACCATTAATGAACTATGAAATTGCTTGTTATATAGAAGTGAAGAAAAGTTACCCAAACATCCATGCGTATTTATTATTGACTATAGTGCATGGTGAATTCCTGTGTGTAAGGTATAGAGAAGAAGTACCAATTTCTCTCTATAATATGTCTCCTTGACTGAGGTTTGAGTGAGTTTCTAAACAGAAAAACAAGTATCCACCATCCATTGAATCATACTATGTTTTGAAGGTTAAGTGCGGATTTGGTGTTAGGAAGGAAGATAACACACCACCATTTCTGTACCTGTTAATGTTGTATACCTAAAGCGGCCGTTAGATGGCCAAGAAAAAGCAAAAACATCTCCAAAATCTTCTTGTATCAATGTATTTGTAAAAAAGCCGTTAAGATGGAGATATAAAGAGCACAGTCCACCAACCCAATGTCAATCAAGGTTAAAATCAATGTAAATTTGTTGAGTTAAGGTAGAATAAAAAAGTATCCATCACCATTTTATTGTATACATCTCTCGTGTATAAGTTGAAATAGTTACCTTTTTTACTATGAACCACACGTACGACGCTCCAACAAGCGCTAGTCACCGCATAAAACATCCAATTGAGAGTGAATGAAATCTGATGGTGATATCTGGTTATATCGATAAAGAAGGTGGAAAATATGCGTGTCGAAAATAACAAACAGTATTCGTCCCGAAAATTAACTTTAAGATGAATTCTGGTCTTGTTATTAAGACAAAGGGTGGAGAATATTTCTAATCCCACTCAACCATTCATTACTTTATGTCTTTGGTATTTTAGAAGTGTTAAAAAACGATATCCAAGCTTCAAACCCCACATCCCAATAAATCAACTGAGAGAGATGATCGGACGGTTCGGGTGAAGTCATACCACCACCAAAGTGTTTATCACTGGATTCATTGCGATAGTCGAAGCAGAGTTCTACGGTATTCATGGTGAGTAGCGTAAAATGTTGCCCAGAACCCGCTATTTTGTCACTTACAGTTTTATCTCTTTAGATTATTGGCGTGTGCTTAAGTGTATTCATCTTTTAATAATATTTAACAATACAAAAAAAGAGCTATCACCACCCACCATTTTTACTGTGATTTGACATATGAGTGATTTAAAAAACATGATCAACTATCCCACCAACCCACATCCCACTATTATGTTCTATTATAACTCTTCCTCTCTAACACAAAATCTTTCACGTGCTGTGTATGTTGTAGAAGGATGCTATCTTCACACCAAACCCCAACATATTTCTTCGAGAACTCTTATTCGATATTTGTTGGTGTGTAACCAGAGAACACTCCCAGACCACCCAATTTGTTTTACAATTATGTTTTGAAATTTGAGTATGATGAGTGGGTAATTGAACTAGGAAATAGATTTCTATCACACCCACTAACAACGAAGTGTATCTTTCCGAAGAGGTTGGATGTGTGGATAATGAGTGGAAAAGATGCGCATAAATCTAACACCAATCGTTTTTGACTAGTAGGTGAGTTAGGCATTATTTAGGTTGAGTTTGTTTCACAGAGAAAAAAGTAATTCCTCCCAAACCCCAACCAAGTGTGTACTATTGCGATTCTTGGGTAGGGTAAATTTACCGGGGAGTATTATCATTATGGTGAGAGAAATTCCGCGAAAGTGTATATAAGTCCATCCATCTATGTATTGAAACAATTTCTGAATGTATATTTTAACAGGTATTCGAGGTGATTACCACGAAGGAAAAAATGTCACACACCAAGATGTACAGACATGTACTTTTTATTTGTATATTTGAGCGATATATAGGAAATAGAGAAAAGTCCAACACCAACCCAATATATTAACGTGATGGATCCACGAAATACAATTGGGAGGATGTAATGGTAGTACATGAGTGGAGAAAGAGTTCATACCCCACCCCATTCTATGTGTTATTTTGTATTTATATTGGATGAGCGATTCTTATGGGAGTGTATATAAAGCATATGGAAGGTTTCGCTAATCTCACCCCAACCATTCTACTTTGGGGATTGAATTGGTTTTAGAAAGGAAATGTCTTACCCACCCCCCTCACACACCAGTGTTAACCTTGAAGTGTCCTGATCTATGAAGTATTTACGATAGAAATTAGAGAATGGTATTTTTCTAATATTTTATTACTCAATTGTGAACTGATAATTTTATTTAATGGATGATTACGAATCTTGTATTTAATTGCCGATAGATATAAAAGTAAACCCTTACCCCCAACAAATTTGTTATTATATTTATACATGCATGTCGGAATCTGATATTGTGGTATTGTAATAAATGATAAAGGGATAAATGGTCGACCCATCCTCCATCAATTTTACAGGTATATGAATTGTGTGGGTAGATAAAGGCGGAAAGTGCTTCCTCAAACCACCAAATTAGAGTTTATTTAATAAACTGTTAGTTTCTCGTTAACGAGTTTATAAGATATTAAAAAAGAAAAATATCGCTCGAATCCACCAGATCTGAGATATTTGATCATCATTTGACAATTTAGAATTGTGAGTATATATAAAGAAAAGAAGTACATCCCCCCACCTCCCACCCCCTATTGTTTTTAACTTATTATCTTGTGATGTTTTATTGGTTAGAATTGTAGATTCTAACCATTTTACTGTATATGGATGGTTTGTGAAGGAAAGGGAAAAGTATCCACTCCCAACCCAATGTTTAAACTGATGTTACGGAATGTACTAGAATGGTTAGGAAAAGGGAGAAAAATAGTTTCAACATACCCCCCACCCCTAACTCTCGACATTTGTTCCTTGGATATTAATATCATTTGAAGATTTATTTAGGATCGAAGTGCCTAGGAATATTTATATAGAAAGACAAATTATTCAAGTGGTTCCCATATACATTATATTTCTATACTGATTATTTAGTGTGGATGGTTACGAAATAATGAAGTGAGTAAAATGTTATTCCAAACTCCATACGACAGGTTTCCAAGATTTTACTTCAGGTATGTATAGTTGATGGCGATCTTGAGGTTAATACTATTTAATTAGTCCCCGCTATTCCCACCACAAGATTTAATAGTAATTTTAGTAATTTGGATTAGCGTTATCTATGAGTTATTAAACAGTATGTTAATTTTGTAGGAGAGTTCCAGCACCATTATTTATTAGTGATATATCGGGACGAAATTCGTGTTTGGGATAATTTACAGTAGAGTTGGTAAGTCGCCCATACCAAACCAAATGAGTTAACGTTAATTATGTGATGTGAGGCAACATTAAGAAAGGTTCCATCCCATGCATATTTGGGATGAAGGATTCCTCCTCAATGGTGATCATTATATTTGTGGTGATTGGCTGTAAGACATATGAAAGATCAACCCACACCCAATGTTTACGTTATGGATCGATTGTTTTGTATGACACGCAATATCCCTCACACTACACATTACTATTGTATTACTTTGATGGGTGCTAGTCCGGTATTGAGTAGGATTTAAGATAATATATAAGGGATATATAGATAACAGTGATTAACCAACAAATGCGCGCCCAGACCGAATTCTTGTGAACCTATTTACATGAGGTGGTATGGGGATTATTTGTATTTATGATTAATACGAAGAGGTAATATTAAAACGTATCCGACCTCCCGATCCAGCACTAATTGTAACTTAGGCGATGATTAATTTGGGATGAGTTTCCCAGAAGAGTTTAATAAGATATGACAGGATTACCGAAAACAAACCTACATATTGTTAGCTATAGTATGTTACTCCTGGAGGTATTATGTGTTAAAAGTATAAATGTGGCCACCACCATAGTGTCATGATGATAGAATTTAAGCAGTTTTAATTTCGTATGTGAGGGGAGTGTCAGCAAAAGGTTATGTCAACTAATCCATGATGAGTGCACCGATCTGTGTAATATATTAGTCTAGATGGTAAGTGAGATGTAAAAAGCGATATCCCTAAAACCTAAATAACGCGCGCGAAAATGACGATACCTATTATGTAACTTTAGCTAGATTGTGAGGGTGTTCCTCAAATTTATATTTAGAGAGTGAGTAGAGAATTTTCTATAGTGCCGAATACTCACCTCAATGGTATTGGTGGAATTCAATGATATCATAATCTGTATGCCATCGTTAAAGATAGTAACATATATGAGAAAAAACTTTCATTTTCCGACTCCATCCACCATATATTATAGTTAAGAGCTCCTATCTGGAGTTAGTTTATTCGGCTATTTTTTATGTGAGGATAGATGAAATATGGTGACCCCCACCCATGGGTAACCTGGATGGTATTTGACCGATTCCTTGATATGTGGTTATCATAGATAAGGTGCGGACCTCACCCCAGCAGTTTGTATATACTATTATTTATTTGGAGAATTCTGGATGTTTAAATGAATTTAGGTATTCCCAATAATAAAAAGTAGTAAGTTAATTTAATACCGTCACAAACCATTTTGTTACCTGGTTGGATGTGGTTTTTTAAGAGAAAAAAGGTCATTACTATTTTTACTGATGAATGGTTGTAGGAGGAAAGGTCCCAACCCACCATTTTGGTTACTGTTTTTGGGAATGGGTTGGTTTAGAAAGTAGTTCACACCACCATTATTTTAGTTTACCTTATGGTATGTGTGTGATGGGTTTCCCCGAAAATGATATGGCCGAGTAGTCACACCCATTTTTTCTGGTGATTTGTTGGTAAGAGGTTAAGTTTCACAACCCATTGTACGGTATTTGTGTAGAGGAAAAAAGTTCCCCACACCCATTGTACTTGGGGGTGATGGTTTGGTAGATTTAAGTCCACAACCATTTTTTAAACTTGATGATTTGGTGGGGTAGGAAGGTTCCACACCCCATTGTACTGTGAATTTTTGTGGGTAAGAAGGAAAAAAGTTCCCCACACCAATGTTACTGGTTTGGGTGGCTTTTAGGGAGAAGTTCATCAAAACCATTGGGGATCTTTTTTTGATAGATTGGTGTTAGGAAAGGGAAATAAAGTCCCCAAACCCACCATGTTTTAACTTTGTTATTAGGTGTTGTAGAAGGAAGGAAGAGGGTTCAACCACCCATTTTTTAGCTGTGATAAATTAAATGTGTAGTTGGTTTATAGTTTATAGGGAAAATTGACAAAACCTCCAATATTTAAAACCCATTTAGGGTATCTATAAATGATGGGATTTGAGGTATAGGTAAAGTAGAAGTTCCCTCAACCCCGCACTCCCGCCCCAGATCTGTCATTTACTGTTGATTGTTTTTGATTTTCTAACATAGTTTTGGGTAAAGAAAAGAAAGGGGTTTTCATCCCAAACCCATGTACACTGGATTTGCGGAGTTTAGGGTCCGGTTAAAGGTAATAGCTTCCACCTAAGCCACCATTTGTTACTTTATTGATGTGGGTGTGGTTCAAGGAAAAGCTCCCCCACCACCCATGATTTTTATCTAAGTTGGGGAGATTGGGTTGTTAAAAAGAGAAAGGTCCCTATCAACCCTTGTGTTAAACTGGTGGTGGTTAGGTGGTTAATGAGATTCTATACCCAACTATGTACCTATGGTTTGAGTGATTTGTTGTAGGGAAAGAAATTCCAACACCATGTTTTTTATTTTTTTACTTTGATTGTAGGTGTAAGAAGAAAAAAAGGTCCCCAAGCCCGCTACCACCGAATATTTTTACTTTGGGCTTGAAAAAATTGGCGTGGGTAAAAGTGAGGAAAGGGTATCCAAATCACCCAATTTTGTTAACTTTTATGATCAAATGGTTCTAAGAGAAGCACTGTACCAATGTACAGTGTTGATGGAATGATAAGTTATCACACCATAACTTAAAGGTAGAAGGATTAGAGATATATCACTACCTCTGATACGTATGAATTAGTTTTTAGAGAAGTCACACCATTTACTGGTACACGTAAATCTGCGTAGGAAGACGAAGTCCACACCTATAACCTTTTGACTAGATGGTTAGTAAAAGTCGTACACCAAGTGTTAACTTATTTATGTCGTCCGATAAAAGATCAACACCAATTACCTGTTATGTTGTAGAGAATCACACTCAATTGACTGGTATTGGGTAGAAGTCACTACCCAGGACTCTACATTGGAATTCTATATATATTATCTACCATGTAACTACTTGAATTTGTGTGTAAAAGTCACACCATTCAAATATACTATGTGATGAAGGTTAGATAATCACACCATTGTACTAGGATAGGTAGGTTAGCGCGAAGTGCGCACACCCTGTACTGTGATGATTAGTAAGAAATTCACCACCAGACTAGTGTGATAGACGAGTACAAAATTTCAACATCCATTGTTCTCAATATTGTATAGTATGATAAAAGTCATACCACCATATACTCTTGAGATGGTCGTGTAGAGAGATGTCACGACCATTTATCTCATGTATGCTGGGGTAAAAATCCACACTCATATCAGCTAGTATCGCTGTTAGTACCAAAGCACACCAGAATAGGGTGGATTGCGTTGTCAGCGAGAAGTCACACCCAACTTTACTGGTGATGTATTGTAGAACCACCATTACTCTGATGTGTTCAGGTAGAAATCACCACCATATCTTACTCAGATGGCTAGAAAAAGTCACACCAATATCTTGATGATATGTGTAGATAATCACACCATTATCTTATGGCTTTTATCTGGATAGAGAATCACACCATGTATATCTTAAGATACTTTGCTTTATTGCTTAGAAATGACAAAACCAATTGTACTTGGTCGCTTTAGGATTCGTGTCTGTAAATCTAGTCACACCATACTTGTTGTGTAATAAGATCATACCATGACTTGATATAGTCGAAAAACACCCCCATTATTGATGGTGGTAGAGAATCACACCAGACTGTGGTGTGGTATAGAATCACACCATTTACTGTATGTGAGAGAAGTCTTGACACCATTGTACTAGTCGATTTTATTAGATAAATCCCACATTCACTGTAATCTGATGGTACGTGTAGATGAGTGCTAACCTAGAGTGTACCATTTAATGTATTATGAAGAAATCACACCAATTTACTTTATGATTTATGTGGTAGAGAAGTCACCACCCCACAAATATACTCCAATTGATGTGTATAGAGAAGTCACACTAATAAACTAGTGAATGGTGTCATAGATTATGTCACACATTTACTGGTGTGGTGAAATAGAGTTCACACCAGTTGCTGCGGATGATGTTGTGTAGAGAATTCAACACCTCGTACTTTTGACTTGATTTTAGAAAAAGCACATCCAATTTAAACTTTTGTACGCTTTAAAATCACACCATGTACTGTAGTATGGCTCACAGAAGTTCACACACCAATGTACTAGGTATTCTGAGGATAAAGTACACACCACGTACTTAAGTCTGTATGGTGATCATAGTAAATAGAACACAACCATAATCAATTATGATTATTTCTCATACATAGTTACCACCATGGAGCTCTATGATCAGAAATATACAAGTACTTCTACCACCATTTTGTACTATATTGTATCAGTCTTAGAAGAAAATCACACCCACTATTATATATTTGTAAAAAATCACACGCATTCTGTACTTATTGATGTTTCCCTGAGGAATACACACACTAGTTAACATTTTGATTGTGTTGATTAGGAAACCACACCATTTTTTATCCAATGCTAGTATTCCGTCTGAGTATAGAAGTCAACCTATCCATGTATCTGTATATATCTGAAAGATGATGATTCAACACCATGTACCTTATGTATTATGCAGAATTTCCACTATCCACTGTACTGTGATCGTGAGAGAAGTCACACCCATGACTTAAGTGCATAGTAGTGTAGTAGAAATAGTCAACACCATGTAATTATCCTCCGAGAATCATACCATTACATCTATGTACGCCACCGAGATCACACGACTAGACTTAATGTAGTAGAATGTAGAACAGTTATCTACCACCAATCGTAACTGGTAATTGGTCGTTAATGATTTCACGACCATTTACTGTCATGGTTGTTTTTAAGAATCACATCATTACTGATTATGTTAAGGCTAGATATAGAAATAATTCAACACCTATATACTTTATTTAAAAAAACTCGCACACCACTATGACTTTAGTAATATTTATCGGTATTAGAGAGAAAAATTCAACAATCATTTATTATGAAAGGATGCCACTTAATCCAAAATTAAAGAAAATTACTACACCCACTTACTGGTTGATGCGTGAAAAACACACCATTAGACTGTAGATTATAAGGCTATGCGTAGAAATCACACCATACTAGCTCGGATCAGTGGTTAAATGATATCACACCATTTTACTGGATATCTGGTAGAGAATCACATCGCAGCCCTTTACTATTGTCATGCATGGCAATACAGAACCCTCATCACAAATACTTTATAATTTTGGTACAAATCACACCATTATATAGTGTATGATCGTAGATTAAGTCACTACAATTATCACCGTCAAGAATCACACCACCCGTAAACTGAGTTAAATCGAGGTAAAATAATAACACCATTACTGTGCATTTTGTATAGATAGTATCATTCACACATGTACTGCGTATCCGTGGTAAGGAGACACACCAGTTTTACGTGATAGATCGTAGGAAGTCCACACCATTTAACTGGAATGATTCGTTCGTTGTACTGAAAAGTTCCACACCATGCTATACATGTATCATTATATGGTATTTATAGAAACCATCACACCCATTGTACTTGGATTGTTAGAGAAGTTATACCAAAAATTACTGTGAATGGTGGGAAGAAGTCATACCACCTGACCACCCTGTAAGATGATGACTAAAAGTCACCACCATGACTAATGATTAGTAGTATAAAAGTCAACACCATTGACTTAGATAAATCTCAAGTAGAAATCACACCATGTACGTGAAATCTTACCCAGAAAGAATCACACACATTTACTAGGTAATGTTTAAGAGTAAATTCATACCCAAACTGTATGAATTGATTGTGTATGTCAATAAAATCACACCATATAGTACTTAGTGATAGTTGATTGGCTAGAAAAAGTATTAAAAAAAATCACCCCAACCATTTTAAACTATTATGATGGTGGTTGAAGAAGTACACACCAGTACTTAAATGATTTAGTCAGCCAACCTTATCACACCATGTGGTACTGGTATTCATGTTTAAGATAGTTCATACTATTTTAACCTTATTACTATTGGCGTGGGATAGAAAGTCACTTCCATTGACTGTTTATTGATCGCGTATAGATAGTCACACCAGACTTATGTGTAGAGTGTCACACCATGTACTGTGATCAGTAGTAGAACAAAGACCGTCACATCCCAACTTCACCGGTGAGTAAGGTATATAGTAATCATACAATTACTGGATGGTTAGGTAACAGTACACACACTACTCGATGATTTGATTTTGGTAGTAATGTCACACCATGTACTGATTTATGTGGTAGAGCATATCACACCAATATACTGTGATTCTTAGAAAAAGATCACCCACCAATTATTGTGATAGTACTAGTAGAAGTCACACCACAATTTACTAAATCACCTATTGATATAAAGTGGTAGAGAAGTGCACACGCAATATACTTATATATGGTTATGAGTAATCAAAGCACAAAACTGTACTCGTAATAGTGGTATCTAGAGTATAAGTCAACCACCTATGTACTGTGATGTGGCAGAGAAGTCACACCATACTATGATGTGGTAGATAATCCATACCATGGACTCGTGTGATGGTATAAAAGTCACACCATGTCTTGTGATGGTGATAGAGAAGTCACACCATTATGGTGTTCTTGAAAAGAGCCTAGAAGAATCGACCAAACCATGTATGGTGTGGTGGTAGAGAATCATTACCGATTGGACTGTTTTGTCAATGATAATGATCACAAAAAGTACACCACCAATTACTTATCGTCAGAAATGTAGATAGAGAAGTCACACACCCATACTTAACATATCTCTCAATATGATGAGAGTAATCAGCACCATTTCTGTAATGGTATTTTCGCTAGTACGATAGGCCAAACACCATGTACTTGTGTCCGTAGACTTAGAGAAATCAAATACCATGAGCTGACTGATATATTAATAGTTAATAAGTCACACCAGTAGAGCATAGGTGATGGCTGTAAAAGAACACATCCATACTGAATTTGATGAATATAAAATCACACCATATAACGTGAACTTGAAATGATAGATAGTATGGAAGATGAAAAAAGTTCTACACCATTTCTAGTGATGTGGCTAGTGAGCAAAGTCACACCAGTACTATTTGATGAGTGGTCAAGACGAAATGTACAAACCATTTACTAGTATATGAGTGTAGTAGGAAAGTCACACCATGCTTACTGGTATCTGATGAGGGATTAAAGCGAAGTCACATCAATTACCTTTCTCGATTATACGATGTGATAGTAGAAGTCAACCAAAATCTAACTTGATGATTCTAAGAAGTCACACCAATCTTATTAAACTATGATTGAATCGTATAGAAACACACATGTACTTGTTATGGTGTAGAGAAGTCAAACCATAGTACAATCCTTATGATGCTGTTTAGAACTACTCCATCCAGACTGGATAAAGTTTAAGTAACTCGGATGACAATCACATCCTAAAATTGTCTACTACTGATGATAGTAGATAAGTTCCACCAACCATTTTCAAAACTGTGAATCCTTGGTTAACAATTCATTAACCATGTACTAGTGGATATATTTGTGTTAGATAGAGTTTCCTCTATAGAAGAGCACAACTCAATTATCTCGTTATATCCCGTGGTAACCCTATGAGTCTAGTCACGACAATGTAACTAATTATAGTCGGGTCCAATAGATAGTCACAATCACCGATACTCATGAATAAAATTTGGTTGTAGAGTAGTCACACCCTAATACTCTGTGTTATCTGGTAAACGTAAAGTCACACCATCTACTGTATATGGAGAAAGTCACACATTAACTTAATGATGGTGTAGAAAATCAACACCAGTACTTGTGATCCCTGGCCATTTTAGAAATCACAACCATGTATGCAATTGGTTAATAGTTAGCCAGTCAATACGATCACACCATGTACTCTAATGAGTGTTAGAAGAATAAACACCATGTTTTTTATTCGAGAGACATTAATAAATAAAAAAATATTATTGTTCCACATACACAGAGTAATGATAGCACAGAATTATCATCTATAGATACTTTTAATTAATGCTCTTTCTCCAGTCATACACCATGTTCAGTGTATGACACATCTACGTACTAGGATATCATATTGAGTTTAAAAAGATCACCCCAGACTAACTTCGTTGTATGAGGGACAAGATAACGGGATGCACAAAATGAGTCCGAAAAAAACGAAACGTAATTAAGATTAATTAATTGCGTCCCAACATTAATATATCCCATTCCAAGCCTTTCCATCCCTCTGGACCTGACGGGTCTTCAAACGAATCCCATGTGGTAGACAGTTGCAGCTACTGACCTCGGCCAGGTTAGTGGTTTTATCTCATCTGGATCTCCAGCTTCCTCACCAAACAAACCTCGCAACATCCTCACATGACCCTGTACAGCTTCTAATATAGAACGGTAAACACATAACCACAAACCCAAATAGTGTAGAAAATACACCCTTACCTGTGCTAATGTGTAGAGAAGTTCACACTAAGATCATGATATTGTGCATGAAGATGCAATAGCAACCATACTGATGACCTGAGTTCCGATAGCGAAGTTCAACATCCATTACTGGTGATGTGGCTCAGTGAGACGACATCACAACCTACATTTACTTACTCTGAGCACTGGTAGAAAATCACCACCCATTACTATTGTAGCATTATGGTATGAGAATCAACACCACTTTTGAGCTAGGATCTGATGTTCACTAACCAAGTGTACACCAGATTATCTTCTTATAGTTGCTAAATAATACACACCCACTTATTTACTAGCCATGTGGTAAGAATCACTTATCTCTATGTACTATAAGATATATTTTACCTAAAGTAAATACTTAAACACCATTGGTTCTTTTCATATTACAAAGCATATTTATTTATTTGTTCAAAAAAATTACAATCAATGCAGTAAGCACATAATTTTATATCATAACTAAACTAAGATAGAATGTCCTTCTCCATTCAACACTCATATGCACCACCAATCTACTGATATGATGGTATTAGAGAAGTCTACACCCAGTACTACTATGATGACAAAACGGCTGTGTGCCGCGCTTAGGAGTCCCGCAATGTAAATAAGTAATGTTTGATCTATGCTCATACAATGAATTTAATACTACAAGCCCTCCAACCTATCTGATGCATTGATTGAACTACCCCAAGTTCACCTGTGTAATATCTCACAGTCTCTAGTACAGTTTACTAATATATGGTATATGAGTACTGACTACGTATCATTAAAAATCCCAGCGGTGTAACTAATTTTCTCCGGCATTAACTTACCTGGCATTTATTTCCATACCAATGCGCGAATCAAATATCCTTACACCCTTACTAAGGTATCCACCTTTACTAAGTATCCACTGAGTGTACAGAACCATACAGCGTGATATCAAGAGATCGCAAGATTATTTTATGTTATGGTCACAGAAACCAGTCCACACCATTTACTGGTTGTATCTGTTTAAGAAAGTTCACACCATGACTGCCATATGGTGGAGATCTACACCAGATGTTACCTTTAGATAGGCTCGTGTAGATGGTTGAAGTATTCAAATCCCATTTCTTATTTACTCTTGTGGCTTTTATTGATGCTTAAAGAACAAACGTCACTATACCATAATGAACTTATATTGTGGTTTCGTGTCCATCTTAAATTTATATTTCACAAGAACTATCGCGATTTTAATATTTATTGCATTAAGAAACCGAGCAGAAATCAACACTATAACTGAAAATAGTACTATTAATCTATAGTACAAAGCCAAAAAAACTTCGAACATTAGCATGCTGTGATGGATGGTAGAAGTTTAAATGAGATGGCCATGACCTTATGAACGATGGAAAATGCACCGTGCTAAGGGATTGAAAATGATAAAGAGAAAACAGCGTCTGGGATATGCTATATGGTTCGCGTCTGTATACCACAGATAAAAACAAGGCCAAGGAAAGACATTAACGATGATACATTAGCCAGTTTTCTTTATCTCAACTTTTTGGGCTGAGATATCGATGATCTTGTCGGAAGTACACTATTCCGTCCTATAACCACAAGACGAAACAGTATCTTTGTGAGACAGACATCTTCCCTGAGTATTATATACACATATTATTTGTGTGTTAGCCAAGTTATCGCTATCGCATGAGCAAAATGGCGTTACAAGAAGGACGAAGTTGGCACTATGTGAAGATCAATATTCTTGTTCTTCAAACAGAAAAAAAGTTATCTTAGCGTTCACGTAAACGGAATATTTATCGAACATAAAACACCTTAGATTAACACACTGCATTAAAACATTGTTATTTTTTATCTCAAAATAAACCTCTGTTTAATGCAATAACCACGAGAGAGAAAATATTTTCCTACATTAACAATACCCACATTCGGAAAATGTTGAACATTATACATTTTTTTAGCTATTTACTGCTTGCCTATAACTTGGCTATTCAACTGTCTCTTAATTATCGCTTCGCAGTACATCACATATCATGTTCATAACTATAGAACTATTTGCGAGTACTTACACAGAAAATTGTCTGTAATATGTTGCGGTCCCTTACACCACTCTGATCATATTTGTTTGCATTCTCCCAGAACCCATCGTTTGGATTTATACGCAAATAAAGTATTACATTCCGAGCACAGCTATATATAATCACTATTCACGCACAGAACACGTCAGATCCAATACTACCAAATCTTCCAAATTTACTCAAAGAAATATGTTTGGCATTAATCTATCTGGAATCATCCTCGATACTCCAGGGTTAATTACACTGTCCCGTTATATCCACTCTGGATCCCTATCGCATAGAAAATGAAGATAGTTGCAGAAGAATATAAATGACTAGACTCATATCACTGGCCTGTAGAGTATTTCCTTTGAAGGATTTAGCAGGAGAGCAGACACTCAATTTTTCAAAGCAATATACAGTTCACCAACAGTGTTATCGTTATTCGATTCTTAGAGATCTGTGATTGGTCAGTTTTTTCTTCTGAACTATCTTCAATTTTACTATGCGATGTAGCCAGAGGTGGATATAACGGCAGTGAAAGTTAACCCCTGGAGTATCGAGGATGATTCCAATAGATTAATGCCAACTTCTTTGAGCAAAATTGAGAGATTTTGGTATAGATGACGTGTTCTGGAATAGTGTATATATATGTGTGTCGAAATGTATGATTTATTTGCGTATAAGCAAACAACTCCTGATCAGTGGTGTAAGGGACGCAACTCTTACAGACATTTCTGAGTACTCGCACGATAGCTATATTATGAACATGATATGTGATGTCTGCGAAAAGCGATATTAGAGACATTAATAGCATGTATAGCAAGCACCAAATAGCTAAAAAAATTTGATAATGTCCATAATTCCGAAGTGGGTATGGTTAATGAGAATATTTTTTGTGGTAAATGCATAAAAGAGGTTTATTTTGAGATAAAAAAATACAATGTTTAATGCAGTGTGTATCTAAAGTGTTTATGTTCGATAAAATATTCCCGTTTACGTGAACGCTAGACTAACTTTTTTCTGTCTGGAAGACAAGAATATTATCTTCACATAGTGCCAACTTCGTCCTTCTTGTAACCATTTTTGCTCATGCGATGAAGCGATAACATGTACAAAATATATGTGTATATAAATACTCAGGAAAAGATGTCTGTCTGCCACAAAGTCTGTTTCCTTGTGTTTATAGGACGGATAGTGTACTCCGACAAATCATCGATTCTCACCAAAAGTTGGAATATAAAACTGGCTACATGATCATCTTAATGTCTTTCCCTTGGCCCGTGTTTATCTGTGGTAACAGACAAACAACAATAGCATCCCAACGCTGTTTCTCTTATCAATTTTCATCCCTTAGCACGTGCATTTTCCATCGTTCATAGGTCATGACCATCTCAATTTAAACTAATATCATCATGAGTGCAATGTTGAAGTTTTTTGGCTTTGTACTTGATTAAGTACTATTTCAGTTTAATAGTGTTGATTTCTGATCGGTTTCTCAATGCGACAAACTTAAAACCAGTTTCTTGAAAAAATTAAGATGCAGAAAAAAAAAATCATTATAACAGTTGGTTGTCAAAAGACAAGAAAAATGAAAGATAATTAAATACGAACATTGGTACCAGTATGTAAATAATCCTTACTTGACCTGAGTTACACAGGGATTTGTAATAATATATCATTTATACCATATATCATATATTATGGAACTTTAGTTACACGGGGATTTTTAAATATATCATTATACCATATATCATATATATGGACCTTAGTTACACAGCGATATTTGTAATATATATCATATACCATATAACAATATATATGGACCTTAGTCACACAGGGATTTGTAATATATATCATATATCATAATATATAGACCTTAGTTTGCAGCTAATATTGTATATGATATAATTACAAATCCCTGTGTAACTCAAAAAGACATTTTGAAGAAAAATAGTGTCGTCTTTAGAGCTACAATAGGTGCCTATTTACTGCTAATGGAGCAAAAGTAATGATTATGCAAAACCATTATAAAATTGTTTTTGCATTTTATCGTACTTGTTAGATATCGCTTACCTACTAGGCAATATAACTGAACCACATAAAATATCAAATTCTCATCGAGGCATTATTTTTTTTTTACATAATACATATGAAGGTCTTTCTGAAGGGAAATTATACGGCAAGTCCACAAATTGTGAATTTGACGTCTTGTGAAGCGGTAGGGTAGATATTAAGAATTCTCAGATCCCTGTGGTCAGTTGATGAATTACGATATGACGAGTTTTACAAGAGAGACAACTCGTCCTTTCTTACTATGATAATCATATGGTATTAATGTATAGGAGTTACCTCCCCTACTTCAACTCTGTACATAGTGTATGTTGAGAAATATTTCTTTCTTTTCGTTATTTTGAAATATTAGTTTCCCTAACTTTATGCTCTTTTAGGATTGCCAGAAGTCACAACTCCTTGAGAGTTATGTATTTTTTTTGTCTTTGATTAATGTCATATTCTTCTCCTAAGTAATGTTTCTCTCTCTCTTTTGTTAGTAATATTATGTTAGTCCCCATAATGTTGCCCCTCCTATCATCTCAAAAATCCATATGTAATATCCCATGCGGATATCAATATGTTGATTTTTTAATTGTACTCTTATATTCGACATATGGTGGCCCTCCATATTGTGTTACCGTTGGCTCTTCATATGTAATGTCTTGTGGTACCTTTATAGGTGATATCTTGATTTGCAACAAAGTAGAACGTACATAGTCACCTCGGGCGGCCTACTATAGCTTTCTCTTTCCGGATACGAATTGGTCCCTATGTGTCGTAGTGGAGCACTAGCCTCCGAAAATCACTCGGGCATAGTTTCTATACTTTTTTGTAGGGTTCCAATTATTTTATGCGTTTATACATGCAGTTTAATAGTATTTTTTTTCCATATTTGTCCAAAACAAACATAACTACCATTCTTAATATCTACCGTACCGCTCACAAGATGTCAAATTCACAATTTATGGACTTGCCGTATAAATTCCCTTCAGAAAGACCTTCATATGTATTATGTAAAAAAATGATGCCTCGATGAGAATTTGATATTTTATGTGGTTCAGTTTTATTGCCTAGTAGGTAAGCGATATCAAACAAGTACGATAAAAATGCAAACAAACGTTTTATAATGGTTTGCATAATCATTACTTTGCTCCATTAGCAGTAATAGGCACCAATTGTAGCTCTAAAGACGACACCATTTTCTGTAAAAAAGTCTTTTGAGCTACAATATTGCAGCTAGATTGAACACTGATACCAGTCGGCCTTGTAAGCCATTCCCCGAATGACCCTCCGTAAGTAATTCATTAGAATTGCCTTCCATATGTATAGCCCATGTCCCACTCCATATACCAATTTACTGTTCTATATCTTTGGAATCACTCCATATGTAATATCTCAGATCGTCATCTATATATGATATCTTTAGAACTCTTACATATGTAATATTCCAGATCGTCATCCATATATAATATCTTAGGAATCCCTCCATATGTAATATCATAGATCGCCATACATGTATAGTATATTGGAAACCCTCCATATGTAATATTCCAGATCGCCATCCATATTTATTTATATTGGGAATTCCTTCATATTTAACATCCCAGATCTCCATCTATATATAACATCTTGGGAACCCCCCATATGTAATATTCCAGATCGCCATCCATATTTATTTATATTGGGAATTCCTTCATATTTAACATCCCAGATCTCCATCTATATATAACATCTTGGGAACCCCCCATATGTAACATCTCAGGTCGTCACCCATAAACCTCTCCATATGGAATATCCCAGATCGCCATCCATATATAATACTTTGAGAATCTCTCCATATGTAATATTTCAGATCGCCATCCGTATATGATATCTTGGAAATCCCTCCATATATAACATCCCAGATCGCCATCCATATAATATATTGGGAACCCCTCCATCTGTAATATCATAGATCGTCATTCATATATTATATCTTGTGAATCCCTCCATCTGTAATATTCCAGATCGCCATCCATATATAACATCTTGGGAATCCCTCCATACGTATACGTAATATCCCAGATCGCCATCCATTTATAATATCTCCAGGAACAAATCTCCACATATGTATTTCCAAGATCGTCATTCGTATATATCTTGGGAATCCCTCCATATGTAATATCCCAGATCATCATCCATGTATAATATCTTGATAATCTCTCCATATCATCATGTAATATCTCAGATCGTCATCCATTTATTATATGTTAGGAATCCCTTTATATGTAATATCATAGATCGCCATCCATACATGTATATAACATTTTGGGAACCCATCCATATGTAATATCTCAGATCGCCATCCACATATGATATCTTGGGAACCTCTCCATATGCAATACTCCAGATCGCCATCCATATATTATATCTTGGGAATCCCTCCATATGTAATATCCCAGATCGTCATCCATATGATATATCTTGGGAACCCCTCCATATGTAATATCATAGATCGTCATCCATATATTATATCTTGTGAAACCCTCCATATGTAATATCCAAGATCGCCATCCATATATGATATCTTGGGAACCCCTCCATATGTAATATCATAGATCGTCATCCATATGATATATCTTGGGAACCCCTCCATATGTATACGTAATATCCCAGATCGCCATCCATTTATTATATTTCCAGGAACAAATCTCCATATATGTAATTTCCAAGATCGTCATTCGTATATGTCTTGGGAATCCCTCCATATGTAATATCCCAGATCATCATCCATATATAATATCTTGAGAATCTCTCCATGTCATCATGTAATATCTCAGATCGTCATCCATTTATTATATGTTAGGAATCCCTTTATATGTAATATCATAGATCGCCACCCATATATAACATTTTGGGAACCCATCCATATGTAATATCTCAGATCGCCATCCATATATAATATCTTGGGAACGTCTTCATATGCAATACTCCAGATCGCCATCCATATATTATATCTTGTGAATCCCTCCATATGTAATATCTCAGATCGTCATCCATATATTATATCTTAGGAATCCCTCCATATGTTATATCATAGATCGCCATACATGTATAGTATATTGGGAACCCCTCCATATGTAATATCCCAGATCGTCATCCATATATAACATCTTGGGAATCCCTCCATATGTAATATCCAAGATCGTCATCTATATATATCTTGGGAATCCATCCATATGTAATATCCCAGATCGTCATCTATATATATCTTGGGAATCCCTCGATATGTAATATATCAGATCGCCATCCATATATAACATCTTTGGAACCCCTCCATATGTATACGGTAATATCCCAGATCGCCATCCATTTTTTGATATCTCCGGGAACAAATCTCAATATGTAATTTCCAAGATCGTTATTCATATATATATTGGGAACCCCTTCGTATGTAATATCCTAGACAATTCTCCATATATATTATGTAATATCCCGGGCCGGTGACCCTCCATATGTAAGACTCCAGCTTGGCTTGGATGTGGCCCTCCATACCCGCCGTGATTTGGTGGGGGATATTGAAACAGGTACTTGTATTTGTTACCAGGAACATGTATTACACTATATGTATATATAGTTTCTGTTTGTTTAAATAACGTCCTATTAACAGCTATGGTCCTGTAAGGACGGCCTCCCATGCATGCAGTGTGTAGCATGTTACCGATTGCATGTCTGTATAATTGTTATAGTGAATTTAGGATTTAGTTTCAGCGATAGTTTAATTTTACGCTAATGATGTATGGATAAAACACGTCTGTATAAAGGGTTTTTTCGGACGTAACGTGATCTTCCCGAATCAGTGTATGTTATACTATCGATATTATCTATATTTATATATAGGTTACGTGACGTGTGTCGAAAAGTATCTCAACCAGGGTATAATGTATTAATTACATACATGTATATCGCGCTGTTTTTCTTGTTTACAAATTAACAGAGGTTTAATTTGCTTCTTTCGGGAACGGTTTGTAAAAACAGAAACATGTATTCGACTATGACTATGTATAGATATGTTTCGTTTTAAAATAATCATAAAAATCTTTCTATCCCGATCGATATCTTATAAGAGATTTTTCCAAAAAGTTTTCTTAATGGTATTCTTCAAATTATACAGATTACATGAGGGAGTAACGAATGTCACTAACACCGAAAATACATGTATTCAGTATATCAAAAATTAAACTCAAGAACTCCTTATTTAGTCAGTTAATAAGAGATTTATGAAACTAAAAAATTTCAATGGTAGCCCGAAAGAGCTACAGTATAATTCCCATTTAGATTTAATTCTGTGAAAAAGAAGTGTCCAGTATTTCAGCTAAATAATTATTGAGGTTAAGATACGGGAAAAAACAACAGTATGGGATGGGAACTGCACACCTCATCGAGGTTAAAATCTATTTAATAAAGAAAATTTACACTCCTCAGAATGTACATTGTATATACGCCTACCTCTGTTAGAGATTTAATACTATTCAAATCTCTGCCCCTGTATACCCACGTACTCTTACATAAATCTACATAATATATGATAGCATACAGTTTACATTCATTTAATTATTCATTTGAATAGATGCTTTTTCTGGCGAACCAACGAAGTGTCCTACTGTCAGCTGGACAGCCTAATTACGTATACATACTTCGTACTGCGCAGACCGTATCACAGAACTACTTATCTTCATATTCATGCGCGCGCACCTATGTGAGGGAATTGGAAACATGAACCGGTTCGTGGACGATCTTCCGATGTAAACTACGAGCTAGTGACAAAATGGACCCTTAGCAGTCATGTTTTTGTGATTTACGAACTGTGATATATCAGATCTATTAGTGTTTTGGATTTATTAGACTATTTTAAGTGTGTCTACCTGTAGAAGCAGGCAGTCCGTCCGTAAGGGACTCGCCGTTGTTTTCGTAAACAAACATGGCTTCGAAGTGTCAGAAATTTCAGCCGAACATTTTTAACAAGCTGAAATGTCAGAGCTGCTTCGGAGCAAAAGATATCCATTCTGCAGAGGCGCTGGAAAACAACAAGGTAAGTAACATGTCGTATGTTTACCTTTTTAACATGGGCGCAAAGGTCAGCCATCGTGACCCGTACCTGTAGGTTTTACCTGTGGGAGTGGTCAGTCTACTAGTTATACTCCTGTAAGTTCAGGTCAAGGTTTTGACCAGCTGGTCGAATTCAGTCCCTAAATATTGACTCCCTGGGGTTTCACCAGTTTGTAGATTTGTGGAATGTTAAGGAATACACTGATTGTAATGATACCGAAAAAGAAAAGTCCCACCTTAATTCATGCCCCTTAATCTACTGTATATTTGTAACATGTGTATTCTCATTTTATAGTATCTGTAGATCTATAGATATATGTTTAGGATTTGTCAGTTATTTTACCAAGTCAACTGAAACAAAATGACAGATTTGCAACAAAGTATAACAAGGTATAACATAGAAACATCTTTGTCAATCGTTGGTAAATATACTATACATTAAAATACAATAAAGGATTTTTTAATTAAAATATATTAAACAGTGGCAAGTATGGAAATGACTAAGTGTGTGGTTGATAAAATGTACATTACATGAGGTAAGACTTCAACTGATAATACAATAGATGATTTTGTGTATACTATGGTAAGTTATATAAATAATATAAGTCCCTCTTGACATAGTTTTAGGATGACTGTGACACAGTCTTTTGTATATGCACAGTAAATGAATGTGTTCCTATTAATTGTTGTGGAATATACAATGATGGGAGAAATGTCAACATTCCGCGACCACCCCCATATATAGAACACCCACTGATGACTTTGTCCCAGGTAAACTTTTGACAGGTAACCTTCACACCTGTCGTTGATCACCTGTAAATATTTGACCATAGGTAGCACATTCCAGGTATGTCTAATTACCAAGTATTTGTGGAAATCGTCAGTGTGCCTAGAAATAACTTTTTACCCTGCCTCGAGCAATATTACAACCGATAGGTGTTTATCTAAGCATCTGTCACCTTCTCGACTCGGTTTCATGCAGTCACCATTCCTGAAAACGATGTTACTAGACAGGACCTGGTAGCACTATAATATACACCTGACTCATATGATATGAAATTTATCATTTACATTTTGCAAACCACATTTTGCGACAATTTCAAGTAAAGAGTTTCATGTTTTAAACTCCCAATGGAAGGTTATCTTACAAGTGCTACTTTTCTTTCGTTCACTTTGCTCATAAGCGTCAATACAATAAATTTAATAATGAAGGTTATTGATACAATGTAAAACAAAAATAAACCCATATTTGTTACCAATATTAACAGAAACATATATATCGGATACATATGATAAAATATATACGGTATGTTTCTGATATTATTGTTAGATAATGCTGTACCTGATCCTGTACTTCATAATCATAGATTGATGTTATCCAGGTTTAGGTATCTCCTAAAGAGGTGTATATATTTTAACAATTACACAAGTTTTACACCCAGATGGTTTTATACCTTTCGAGGAAAGAAAATGAAAGCATATCTTTCTGAAATATATGAAGCAATTTTAGCCTATAATTTCTTTCGGACACAAACACCCTAAATATTGAATTTTAGGATGAATATATAATTGTTGTACATGTGTTCAGACGTTCACTGTGTTAGATAGATATACAGGTATCCTAATCAGGTAACATATATATGTGTGTATGATGGCCTTGTGGCCTACTCCCAGATTATTATGGCTAGAATGGACCCATCAGGATCAGGACACAGCATACCCTACATCATTAGTACCCGGACTGATAGGCCACACAGATTAATCGACATGCGGTGGATTACAATCCCTGTTCCTCATTAGTGCCATGCCTATGGGGAAACCGACATTCCAGCATTGTATAGATATCTATATAGAATAATGTATACGGGGACATCCCAGATAAAGCACATTCTGTAACTGATCGCAAGCTGGTTCTGAGCTTTGTAACAATTTGTATAGATAATAAATTGTACATGTTTTAAACTTTACCTCTATAGACCATATATGTCAGATCTCTTCAAGTTCTTACCACTGTCTGTCAAAAATAAAAAAAAAAATTATGATAACCCTTTCAAATCGGTTTTGAATGACTGTATTCTGTATTTGCATATTACCGAGTTATTTGCCCTTGCGGGTAGGTATTGATTGTGACGTCATCTGTTTGCGAGCGTAACGTCATAGTTTTCAGAGAAAATGACGTAAATTGTGCACACAAAATAATGACGTAACAATCGATACCTATCCGCAAAGGAGCTAACTCTGTAATATGCAAAGACGGAATAGTGTCTTTTTTATAAATATAAACAAAAGTGACAGATGTGTTTTGCAGATATACTGAAAATGATTTCAATTTTTTTTAAATCCTTGGCATATACAAATATTTAAATGAAATTATAAGATAACTATAAACAGGAATTGTGATTTGTCAGGCTATGGTTTGGTTTTTAGGAAGTCAGTAACATGGAGGAGGGTAGTACAGGCGGCCATGTTGGTTGGGTCGACCAGATCTGCTCCCTAGTTCTGGACCCTTTCAGCAGTACCACTCAGTCGGTGGTAAGTTGGTTGCATCGGAATGAGACATGCAGCCAACACCATATCTATATATCCATCCCCAGCTGGCATTATATAGCACCCCTACCTAGCATTAGGCAGATGTGTTGGACCATATTTATTGCATTCAATGACAGTTTGGTTTATTTCATTGCATCTTTTCAGATCTTAATTGACAACATTATTGAGAATTTTTTGTTTCTTACCTTAGATTAAATCTAGTATTAAATATATATATCTGAGTTTGAATTTTGTTTTGATTTGAATATTTTACATTATACACCCTAATTGGTACTACATGCTTGCAGGTTTTTAATAAATAATAAAGATTTTTTGTATTATCCTTTTAAAAAGAGTTTTATTTACATGCATGTGTTTGAGTGTGATCCTAGAATTTGCACAAAACCAAATTTGAACTAAAGTCGTCCTTAATTTACATTTCAAAATGTTTTCATTTAAGTATATCTTATAATTTTATTGAGACAAAAAACTAATCCCATTTTATTCAACCCATATATCTATTCCCTTAATTACTTCAACACCAATAGAGTGACATACAGACTAATTAATTTTGTTACAATATTGTACGGTATATTTGTACTTGGTTCTCATCAGTTGAGACCATCCAAGGGTTTGAATTTAACATCATTGCGAGATATTTTAAGTACTTGCAAAAAGCTTATTTTTGGTGTCATGATTATTTTACATCTTTTACCCTCGTTATTTGCCATAAAGATTTTTTCTCAATCGACATTATAATACAGACATAATTGATATTTTTAGAATGCATGTTTCTTATTAGGATTAAAGAAAACAGAATGATTGGTCAGATTAGGGATTTGATGAAATTAGTGTGACATGCATTACAATTTGTGCATTTTACGCATAATAGTTGATAATTAATTTCACAGGTTTTCTCTCTCGTTATGTCGCAGCATTAAACTACAATTAAGATCATAAAGATTTTCATCAGTGTGTGATGATACATTCTAGTGATGATCATATCGTGAAGGAAAAAGAGCACCTTGCAATTGCAAATAAAGCTTAAAGTACACTGAACTTTTATAATTAGTGAATATGTAAATCAGGACCTTAGGCTTGCATGGTTTAATTGGTAGGTCTCTGATCATAGTCTCTTTGTTGATACTTTCAAAATGGCCTTTTGTCTAATTATTATGTACAATTAGTTGTCAAATAACTGTCAATCTACAGTTCACACAAGTCCACAAAGAGAGGTCAAGCGATCGTAAGCTAGTTTTTGTAGGTCATTTCAAACCCGCTTTGTGTCAATAAATGAAAGTACTCTTTGTTCTGAGTGTATATATAGAATTGTAGGAAAACAACTAGAAAGTTAATCCCTTTGCTCTGGCTTTTTACTTGTCGACCAGAACCAGATTGGATTTGTGACTGTGTACAGTTTCCTGATTGGACCATGCATTATGTTATCTGGGTGGATGTCATTACCTGGTATTGGGTATGGCTAGTGTATGTACCCCATCAGGCAGAAACATTAGTTCAATCACCAGATATAACAAAGGCTTTGGTCATACAATATGGCCTGCAGTATACCAGTATATGGCTACATTGAACATATTACGACCATATATCACCAGTCGAAGATCTTTTTTAAAAAACCTTCTTTTTTGTTATATTTTGCAAAAATTTCCTGTATTTTTATGTTTTTGAAAACATATCAGCAATGTGCGAAACTTTGACAGTTTCATGAAAGTAATGCATGTACATGGTATAAATACGATTCATACAATATTTACACTGTATAGAGATTTTTAGGAGTACAGATTTTTGTTCATTGGTATTGTTATAAAGAAGTTGGTATAATTATTTTCTGGTTGTTTTTACATGATTAATGTAGAAGAAAAGTTTGAGTTCTGGAATGCTTGGATGGTATTTGTTATTGAACAATTGTTGGGTTAAAATCCTGGGTTTTGTGGTAAGGAAATTTAAATGTTCTGTATAGGATTTCCTTTTCCTCTGAGAGATCTGGTTATGAACTTAAGAAATACTACAGACACAGGATCAACCTGCCTTGTCATTGGATGCATTTAGTTTCAGAGTGTTTGACTGCGATTATCACAAAGTTTATATTCGTTACGTTTTTTTTCTAACTTGGAGAAGACTCAAGGTTTGAGACTTCAGAGTTTTAGATTTCTGAGATCTGCTTTCTGATGATTCAACCCCAAGAACTCTAGTGGAATGCTCTACAATTAGAATTTCAAATATATACATGAATATGTAGTGTAACTCTGATGGCGTTTATCTCCAGGTTAATAAGATTTGATGAGTGGATCCCCATTATCTGGTGAGCAATACATGCACATGGAGTTACTCATAACAAATTATACATATTTGTATCTATATTCAGTGAGAAGACACTCTATCTTTTTAATTACTATCTACCCAAAGGCTAAATAGACATTGGATCTAGGTCGGATAGATTGCATGAGTAAGAGTGCAGACAGCCAGAGATATGTATCAGGACCCTGGGGCTTAGCACATTATGGCGGACATGATGGGCCTCGACAAGGTGTTAACAATCTAGCTCTGTGGTGCACAAGATAGTACTATCGTTACAAGGGCCTGTGACAAGGTCTTAACACTCTAGCTCTGGGTGCACAAATAGGTACTTTCGTTACAAGGACCTGTGACAAGGTATTTACACTATAGCTCTGGGTGCACAAATAGGTACTATTGCTACAAGGGCCTGTGACAAGGTATTAACACTCTAGCTCTGTGGTGTATATGATGGTACTATCGTTACAAGGACCTGTGACAAGTTATTAGGCAATAGCACTTTGTGTTGCACATGATGGCATCATTACAAGGGCCTGTGACAAGGTCTTAGCACCTTGTCATGGTGTAGAATTGTGATGTCTATAGTAATAAAGGCCAGTATTAGTACACTGAGGTACAATGGTGTTTTATTTACAAGAGCCTATGACAAAGTCTTCCAACAGAGATTAAAGTTAATCACTTAGATACATGGTTGCATATTTACAATGAAGACCCGATCTAGAGTAAAAGTTAAATCTTAATTGTTTGATTTGATCCTCAGGATCTATGGATTGTTTGGTTCTTTGATTATTTGTTTCTTTAATTTATAATGTCATCTAAACTGTTTTTTGATTGGTCTGGTTTAACCAAAGTCAAGACATCTGTTCTTTGATTGGTCAGATTATTCTCACAACATGACATTCTGGTTCTTCACCATCTCTGACCTTCTGGTAAAACTAATTGGACAGAAAAAGATGTTAACCTAATTCAATACAGAAATGAGATCTGATCTATAGAGCAAATTTATGTCAAGGGTAATTGGGACAGATGTCAGAAGTCTTCTGTAACGCCATTTTGGTATGGAACCATGTACTATCACTGGGTACATGGAGATCAAGAGGTTTTAAAGTGCACAGAGAATTTGTGATGATTGATATATGTGTCAAATCCTTTTAAGTAAGCTTTAACTCTTAGTTTTTAGCTGTATTCTGTTCAAAACATTTTTAAATAAAGAAAATACTTTATTTAAGTTACATATGTACTGTGTACAAACTAAGATAGAGATAACATTGGAAAAAAAAACATGGTTTTAATTAATTGTTTGTCAAGTCATGAACAGTGATTTACGGGACTCACCTAGACGAGCCCTGGACTCATGATTTTCCTGTGGGACTCACCAAAATTTTGAGAACCCTCTATATTTCTTTGTACTGGGACTCATCAAAATGTGAAAAATAGTCTTATGGACTCGCCTTAAAAAATCCTACATAAATTGCTGCATAAAATTGTCAAACTAAAATCATATAAATTTAGGTAAAAATATGAAGTGATATATGAATCAATTATTGGGTAAAAACGTATAGCGCAAATAAGAAATTCCCCAGAATAGAATCACAGGTTGGGTATGTTAATTTGAATTTCCTGACCACCGAGTGGCTGGTCATGATCAGAGTACTGGGTGTACTCGCTGATACAATATACAGTAATCAACTCGATAGATTACTACCGGCTCTCTGGTACAAGTGAGTACTGTGCATAATGTAAACATTCATCGATATTCGATAAAGAATTTGTGGATGTAAATATCTGAGAATCTGATAGCTAAGCTGAATTTGCACAATAAAGCAAAAATATAAAAAAAAAAAAAATGCTACGAACTTAACTTACACATCTTTAATATGATAAATAGATGAAACATATTTCTTAATATTTTACTTACTTGCTTGAACTTTCAAAAATGTTCAACTAAAAATGCTTTGATTTTATTTTTGATCAAAGTAAGGAAGGAAGCACATCCTCTTAAAAATCTTTTATTGAGGAAAAATGACACAGTTTATACAAAAGAACAATACAATGTCTGTTCATTACACTTCATTTCAATACGTTTTTGCCACGGTACTTGAAAATGAAAATCCGTACATGGAAGCTGAATTGTGCTACATCATGATAAGGATGTACTATTTTTATGACACACGTGAGGTAGGTGTAATATCATACCGAGGAAATGGACATGCATCATGAACTGCTGACACAAAGATAATTACAAAAACACTCGAGGTAGTTCGTAGTCATCACTGTGATGTCATTATAACGATGAATACTTGTGGTATTGGTCCAGGATGCTGGACGCTTATTAATATATCACAATATCCCCATTTATCACCTATGTGTCACGGATTGGTATGCTTGTGATATTTACATCACCCTATTGTTTCATTTATATAATTGCCAATAGACTGTCTGTGTTTTTGAGGATTTTCTCTAAAGGGGAGTTAACCCATACATTTGGTAGATAACTCCTACTTATGACCGGATTGAAGGTTAATACAATATGATACCTGCTTTGAAAAAACACACAAATGTATACATGTTACAAATTTATAACAAGAATTGGCTATGACAAGTTTATTATATATGTGGAATTCATAGTAAATTATATCATGAATAAGCAACTATGTTTTTGACCCCTTTCCTTATATAGTGTGCATGCTGTCATGATTGTACTTAACCTATAAAGGTATACTCTTTAAAAGTTCTAGATCTGAACATCACATTGGAATTGATTCAGAATGAGTTTTCAGAATATCTTGTTGACTTTTTAATGAAATTGGCATCTGTTTTATTTGAGTCATGATTATTGTGATCATGAGATGCCTTTAATTTGAGAAGAAGCTTCCATATCAAGTGACTATTTCACCTGTATATGTGTAATTTAGATAGTACTTGATGTAGATTGTATTGAATCGTGTCTGAAGCCATAACAGCTGTGACCTGCTATATATAGATTGACATTATTATACATTATGTAGAGGTATATATTCTGGACAGGTATAGAATGTTATTGTAATTAAACAAAAAAGATTTTATTGAGTAAGGCCATTAATTTCTTAGTTTGATGATTATTTTTAGCTCGCCTATTCGAAGAATAGGGGGAGCTAATGTTGTCACCCCGGCGTCGGCGTCAGCGTTGGCGTCCCATTTCACGTTAAAGTTTTTGAGCAAGTTTCTGTTTCGTCAATTGTTTAAGCTTAAGTCATCATAAATGTTTATGATTTTATTTTCCTAATGTGTATGGATGCTGAACGTGATAATACAACCAATTTGGGGCCCTTTAGGGTGTTTTTGAGTCTGTTAATTTGTCATATTTCCATGTTCAAATAGTAAATACTTGAATTCGAACATCAACTTCTTCTGAATAGGAGAGCTTTGCTGTTCTCCAACAGCTCTTGTTTGTTTTAGAGTAACACTTGCCTGTCTTCGAATCTACTTAATTGATCTTGTGTAAGTGTATGAATTGTTTGTCTAAGTTTGCCAGCTGTTACATATAGATTTAGAATTGAAGATATATAACATGACTACATCAAATCACGTAATGTCTAAGTAAATCAATAAGTTTTTCAAGCTTATGTGAGTCACATTTGATCCCATCTGACTCCCAGATGTCTGAGCTTAGGGGCAGAGACAAAGGGGTCAAAATGACTAAAATGGAGTAAATTACCAAGGTTTAAATATTCATAATTTCAGATTTTATAGTTAGATATTTTACTGAGCAGAAGTTTATATAAAATTTTAAACATGTCATAATATTCTCATTGTCAGAACCTCTTAGCTTGGATCTTGCTTTAGAAATGACCAGTTGTCAGTACAGTATGCTAGCACTTTAAAAATTTGAAATGGTTTTAAAATGGTTTGAGTAGGGTTGCTGGACAATTATCATGTCAGAGTGTTTATTATATTATTATTTTGCTAATTATTTCATTTTTTCTTTAGTGTAATTATATATTTTTTAGTCTATTATGGGATTGCCGAACCTGTAGATTGTCTCAGGTTGTTGACCTGAAATCAAGAGGTATCTTGTGTAGTACCATAAACATGTCTTGATTTACTAATTTAATTCATCCAGCATCCAATATTTGTGCCGGAGGTTTATGACAGGTGATGTGTACAGGTATGACACTCACAGTCATACAGGTAGTCCTTTAGGGACCTATATAAGTGAAGTATCATGTCTCCTATCTAGCGCTGTTGACTGTCAGATAACCTCGAGACCTCCAAATATTGTTCTTCCTCTCATGTAGCTATTATCTTTGAATCCTGTCCAACTGTCCAAAGTCAATATCATGTAGCAATGTGAAAAACTAATTTTTAAAGCAAAATTAATTCTTATTGACTGAATTTAATAAACTCGTACAGACTCTGATGAAATTATTTTTAAGCAGATGGTTTTGTGTTAAGGAGAAAAAAAACCCAGTATTTATACAGGTTTTGAAATATGCCTTATGAAAATATTCATTTGAAAAGCAGAGATTTGAATGGACATTTGAACGAGAGGTTCCAGGTGTAAAGGGTTCCAAATACCCATTATCTATAAAAGTGGGCCAAAATAGGGTGTCACTTACATGGTACAGAATACACTACAAAGAGATTATGTCAGCTTTTATCTCTCAGGAATATTCATTTCTCCAGGCCAGGATATTGTAAATTCAACAAGTACATGATATGTATAGTGTATCTGTGTACCATTTCAAAAAAAGAAAAGATATTTGAAATTAAGTTGTTTTGTCTGAAAATTCTGAATAGTCTCATTCAATGTTTATCATTTTAAAATAAGATGTAAACATGATTTTCTTAGACACTTTGGAGGAGGAAGTTCGATTATAATGCTCTTAAAAGATTTCAAGCTGATTTTAGTCGCAAATATGGGCAAATAAGAGTGCAGGTGTTTATAGGCTGGGTAAAGTCACCTTGAATATTATATAATGTTAACATAAGGACAATGTTTTGTTAAATTTTATTATTCAGAGTTGAGTTTTAGATAGGTGTTGATTTTAGATTTGGTCACCAGATATTGTATATGTTGGTCGTTAACAACATCATGCATTTCTATCAGTTATGGTCTAAAAGAAATGCATTTGCTCTTCAAAACACAACCATTTCAACCTTGAAATATATAAATGCTTATATATACTAATGATGGGTTATGATGTATTCAATGCAGATAATCATCTTGAACTATATGCTACTGGGTACTTCATTTCACCAAAAAAATAACAAGCTATCTCCCTTTATCAAATAATAATTTTATAAGCTGTAGAATTTTTAGCGTGGAACTTTTAGAAAGATTTCATCATAATTTTAGATTGATGATCTATGCTTACTGTCAATATTTGTAGGCTCACATAAAAATATAAAGACACTAAATGAATGTACCAGCAGCAAACATAAATAGCAAAGGGAAGTAATCCATTATGAAAGTTTTCATTTGAAAAAGTATACTTGATTTATTTTGAAAACTGCATACAAGGGATAGGTTCATCATCCTTTTAAATTGTATCATTTTTAACATGAACTCTGCGAACTTTTATTTTATTGATGTTGAAATGCTCAAAGAATTGGAGTTCTTTAATGGCATAATCTGTCATCATAGCACCCCGGATATTAATGTCCAATTTTGCTTGACAGATGATTATAGAAAACGACTTAAACGATGTAAAAATAAAAATAAAACGTACCAATGGCCATGGTCCTACAATACAACTATTTATGATTTATTGTCGCGAGGTTTAAAAGCTCAACATGATGAGAAAATTGGGATAGAAGAACTTCCTCACCTCCTGTAAAATCCAATTTTGGCAGCCGCCATACCAAACATTATCCTGACCAAGATGCATGACAAGGACATTGTCACTAGATTTCAAGTTTATGACGAGTCATAAAAACATTGATGTGAACTGCCTCTGTGTGTCAGTCTGGTTAGCTTCCGACTTCACCTGTATGCTTGGTAATTCTTATGAGCAGGTACTCTGGGAGAAATAAAATAACTGATATATCTAAATACCTAAAAATTTAGAGGTAATAAAGTAAACAGGACTACTTATTCCAGTCGAAATTAAATTTTATGATATAAAATATTCAGATAAAATAAATTACGATTTACGAAGATTTCTGAACAAGGACAAAGAATGTTGATTTTATATAGATCACTTCAGAATTGTTACTTTTTTCATCTGTCTTTCTGTTAGATTTGCCATTTTGATAAAACATCACTCATACATCCAAAATGTAAACTAATGCCCTTCATTGGGCCTTGAATCTAATAAATAAAGATTTGAATCATAAATAGCACTTACAAGTGGATGGGTAATGACTTTATATCATGCATGCTTTTGTTAAGTGCGTCTTTTTTACCCTATCCTATTTTCTGTTGTACAGTATCTGATCCTTTAATAGTTATGATATAATTAAGGTTACTGGTGTGTGTGAAATGTCACCTCTCTCAATTTCATCTCAACTTTTTAAATTTTTGAATGATTCTAATCAAACATTTGCAGTAAAATTGTTCAGTGTTCTATAAATATTGAATACTATTTCCCCCATATCCCATCAGGTTTTATAGCCTAGAAAACTTCAATATAATAGAATCCAAAAAGACTGGTTTGGCTAGTGTTGTATTGTAAGACTGCAATTAGTTTTACAATAGGAATGTTGCAGTATACAAAAAGTAGACAGACATATCACTGATTAAAATGCATGCATTCCAGGTATGGCTTAGAGTCTACCTTCTAAGATTTACATATCAGGGACATTATTGTTGAGGCCGTCCTCCACAGTGAGCCATGGGTTAGTCTCCGGGGTCCCATCTATCTTGTAGGACGAGGATGTACGCAGTGTCGCCCTAATAAGGTTTTACAGATTTGTCCTCTAGATAAATCCTATACAAACGAGAATGCACCGGAGATCCCCTGTTCACGGAGATAGGAAATGCTTATACAATATTAGCCAGTATCAAAAGGGGGTCAAATGTCTTGTCAATTTGTAAAGTTAAAATCCAAAGTTGTCCTTTTCATAGTTTTGTTGTAATTTACATTGACGTTTTGTAGTAAAATAAGATAATTTGACTTTCACATGATTGATATACCTGTAATTATCATATAATTGCTTCAGGTGTAACTAACGACTGCAGATTATAATTAAAATTTATAATACGCTGTTTTTCCCCATATTATATGGTATATATACCTACCGCCAACCTGTTTGGAACGAGCTACCTGGGGAAGTAATAACTAGAATGTCTATAGGCCTATAACTATCAGTGGTGGAGAGCTAGGACCCCTCACACTAATTGGTAGGCTGTTTACAATCAGTACATAGCTGGCTAATAGGTACCACATGTTTCTGTGGAGTACCTAGGAGCCGTTAGTGGGGACTTGTAGTCAAAGCTCTAGATGTGCATTTCTGTCGTGTAAGAGCGATGCACTTTCCTAAGTACATTTAACAAATGGACGACACCAATATTTATATGTGTATATAAGTTCCATGAGGCTTAATTTCCAAAGACAGCTTTTGCAGTATAGTAAATAGCGATGGACAGTCACCAATTTTATATAACTCATAGGACATATCTATATGAAGGCTGAAGGGAACAGATTTGACACTGAAAAGCACCATTTCTATATAGAAATAATAATAATAAGCGTGAATAATGAGAATATCATTACATAAAAGTCAACAACATACTTGGTATTCTTGCAAAGAAGTTATCGTTACTTTGACTTAATCCATTTCAAACAACAATTACAAAGAGGGAGCCCTGTTAGGAACAAAGAGTACAATCATAATGTAAAAGATGCCTGTTTCTTTGGCCATTGACAAAACACTTTTGTGTGTTTCAATTGATGTTAAGAGATGTTCATTCAATTGAAGAGAGATGTTCTTGTTATTCAACAATGTTAATTCTGAAGTTGGATGTTTTTCTAGTGCAACCCTGTTGAAACTATTTTTATTCTCACCCATGCATGCTGGCAATAATTCAAAATACAAAATGTATCAGATTATGCCATAAAATTGTAATTTTATGGTAGTATATATATATTTTGAATGTATCAATATACATATGTACTTGGTATAGATGTAGGTTATCTGAAAACAGATAGACTTTTATAGAGAGATCTGTCTTTATTACCAGGCCCTGTATATATAACTCTGTCATTCACTAAAGTACTGGAGTACAGTATTATAAATCATACCTCACCTTACTGATAATGTTATGTACATTTCAGTTTTATTGTAAGTCATCAGATTTTACTTGAACTTTTAGTTCGGGGCCTCAGGCCAATGATGACATGTGGTTACTTATCTGTGGTTTTAACACCAACCAAACTCCCGGTGTTGACAACCAAATACCGATCAACCAACCATACGAAAATGGAAATTGAAAACGGGCAGTTCTCTTTTCTCTATAAAACATTGACCTTATTTGACCTCTATGACTGTCAGGGTTTATGGATCCAGAGAGATGCTTATCTTTTGAAGATATTACTGACCCCAGGGATCCGGGCTATAGGGTCTACTTGTCTGTGTAGAGTAAATGACCCCAGTATAAGTACAGGGGATCTGACCACAGGGGCCTAATACACTATAGCTATAGTCTGTCAACAGCCATGGTCCGAGTGTTGTACTTAGTGACCTTTAGCTCCTAGTGCCACTATTGCCCATGGGCCAGTCCATCAGCTGAGTTAATGTAGAGGTCCATAAGTACACGCACAACGGGATATAGCCAATACATTTTGTTTTAAAGTGTTTTACAATAACACTATTTAAGAAATAAGACCACATTTTGTGAGTGGAAGTTCTTGCAAAGCTATAGCTATATCAAGACAGTTGAGTATGTATATATACGTAGGTAACTGTAAAAACTTCAAGGGCGAAACTTCAAGGACAAGCTGAAGGCTAATATAAGTTTTAGTTTTGACATCAGTCAATGTATGTTTTCTTTATCTTGTGTAATGTTGTTATCTATGACATCTGTACCATTTCTGGTACTACTGGTGCCCTGGTATCAGAACAAGCCCCTCCCTTCTTATCTCACTCAGCCAAAACTCAGGACAAAGTCTAAACATTTCCCCAGACCTGGCTAGTCCAGCTGCTGTTGCTGATGATGACAAAACCATCTGGTCCAGGCTGCCATAGACTTTCCACTACCAGTGTCCTGATCTTTTAAGCGCTTATTCAGATGTGTTTTCTCATATATCATTGCTGTGTTCAGACACACAGACTGGCATGTAACTAGGGGGCTACGACTAAGAAGATCCATTTTGATTAATCTTGGTTTTTCATCTTCTCAAGGCAGAAATGTTCAAGTGAATTATACATACCAGTGTTTGAAATGTAAAGATAAAAACGTAGTGCTGTCTTTAATGGAATTTTGTGTGAGATTTGATGTTGATGCTTTGGTTCCTGTTGTAAATGGTTGCTACAGGATTCTGAACGTTTTTGAAGTTTATGTATGTAGAGAGTTGTTAAAACATACTGAATACTGTTTCCTGAAATCTGTTGTTCATTTAAGGCGAAATACAAGACATTGTTATGGTGGAATGGCTAAGATATAGTTCCAAAGCAGCACTTTCTTTTGACTGGAGGAAAACAAACATGTCAAAGTTCTCCATTGTTCTTGAGAAGTTCCCCCAATGTTTATAGTAAGTGTGTGGTGTAGTACATGGGGTGTTGACATGTAACATCCCACACCCTGTCTGAGGTAGCTAGTAAGGCTTGACCTCCTCTCAACATCTGGACCATCTCAGCTCCCCCTCACTCCCTCCCTGGTGTAATATGGGGAGGGGGTTCTCTATTTCCTGGTCCTACAGCACTCTATAAACCCAGGGCCACACATTATCAGTTATCATAACACATCATGTACCATCATGTAAGGTTACTTTCATAAACATAGCACTGCTTGGTTTTCAAAATTGTGGATTTGCCTAAATAATACATGTTTATAACACACAGTATATGTTATTAGTTACCGTAGATCCATTCTTGAGAAATTTTAGTTTTCAGTTTGAATTAAATAAATTTCTTTCTGAAAGGTGACTTTGATCTTATAATACTGCTTTATTCAGGAATTGTTTTTTAGGGAAAGAGTTTTTTGAAATTCTTAAAATTGAAATTTTCACAGTATTGAGAATATTTGAACTGTTAAAATGACAAGGAATTCTGAGGTAGATCATTCAGGTGAGTCGAGCTGTCACACCTGATTTATCCCGAGGTGTCCATCATGCTTCACTGATAATGACATAATTAGGACACGATTTGGATAACTGGGCAATGAGACTGTGAACCGAAACCTATGTGAATTGAAGTTTTACTGTTCACTTAGGACTTGCGGAGGTGAGAGGCCGTGACCCAGAGAAATCTGTGTGAGATATATGACTTGGGAGCTCTCTTTGCATACCAAGTATCTTACACATGTTTGAATTGTGGCAGATAAAGAAACAGGTGGACTTAATCTAACGGTTTTGTGTTTGTTTAACCTCGAATGTTAAGCATAGTTATCAATGGAGGCAAGTTCACATTTCTAGAGCGGTGGAAATTCTTCTGTAGATGTTGATCAACACGGTGGGGTGTTCTGCACTCTGTGTGATCAGTAAGGGTGGTCTGATTGTAGTAGCTGGTGGCTAAGTCAATTAATATAATAATGTGTTGACCAGGTTCCGTGTAATACTATATCATAAATCAGCAAAATTTATGTAAGATTTTTTAAGACAAGTCCATAATGAGTCCCATATACAAGAAATATAGAGGTTGTCAAAAGTTTGGTGAGTCTCACAAGAATATCATGAGTCCATGACTTGTCTAGGCTAGTCCTGTAAATCACTGTTACTCAATTTGTAACTGCTGGAGAGCAGTAGTATGAAACCCAACCCCAGGGAACTTGGAAGTCCAAGATACTCTAATGGTCATGGATGATAAGTCCAATCCTGATACACTCCTCCATCTTTTAATCTCTCCAAGTCTATGTCTATACCACAGAGTTTGCCCTCAAAGAAACACAAGACCCTTTAGCTATACCACCACTGTGGGTATTTAGTTGAGTGTTGATATTCCGTATTGGAAGAGAAAATGTGGCCAAACAGGACTTGAACCTAGGACCTTCAAACACTAGCCAGATTGATATCCTTTACTGATTGAGCTATACCTTCTGGTCAACAATGATAGACCCAGTCTAATTCTGTCACAATGTCATCCTTCAACTCTTCTTATTCTAAAACTTGAGTGGAAGAGTTGTCTAGTCTGTTGAAATAATTTTGACCTCTCTAGTACTATTAGGTCTGGGATGATGTAAAAACCTTCTATGTTATGTAGCCTAGGTACGACACACAGGGGGTAGGAATATTAAAGTTGTCAGTTATATTGGGATTACAATATTGCCAATATTACGCATATGTTAGATTCATGTAACATACAAATAAAGCTGTTTTATCAGCGGGTGGTGCTAAATGATGGAAAAGGCAAATATGTACCATCATTTATTATATTGTACTCTAGCATTTTCACCATCTGGTCAGGTCCTTCAGTGATAGTAAAACTAAATGAATTCATTTCCCTGTTCTACCAATATGATGCTTACGCCCTTCATATATCCTTTGAACTATATGATATTATTTTTTGTATTTTCATATGTTTGACTATCAACATTCATTATACGTTAGTCACCAGGACCAGTGTGAACGTATTATAAAAATAGTAATAAAATGTTAGCCATTCTTATATCCGTATATTATTTCCAAGTTCCACTCTAGACTGGTGCTAATAGACAGATATCTTGTTCAATTAGCTGTCATACAGCAAATGATTCTGTTAATGTTTCTGACAGGGGAATGTTCTCATTAATTTTGTGAGGTATTCCTTTATGAAAGGGACGTTCAAAGACACACTGAACTGAGATTTTTGGGTTTCCTGTCCATGATGAAAATCTTAGACATTGAGCCATATTATTGATACTGTGTATGGATTCTTGTGTTGTTATGTCTCCCCCAGGGAATTGGGGGGAAAGGGGGGGGGGGGGCTGGGGGCATGTAGAGTATATATACTGTACATGTACTTCAAGTCTGTCCTGTCTTGCCTGGTATTGTCCTATATCCATCCTTTACATGTCCTGTCAGAGTTGGGGGTGAGGGGTTGGGGGTGGGAGGACATTTATGTATTAAGATCATTTCTAGTTATATTTTATCAGCTTATGAAAACATAAGACGTCACACTGAAGTACCTATTCATCCAAGAAAAATTTTGGCATATAAATATGGCGGAATGTCACCAATGTGTATGTCAGCCTCGGTAGATATGATCATTGGGTTCCTGCTAAGTTGTATTGATACAGTGTCTGTCATCACCTACACAAACACCATCAACGTATGATTGTTGATATAAACAATACAAATTCCCCACACAAACATTTGGCAGGCCTATTGTTTATCTGGGTACAATGACATACACATGCACGTTTGTTTATGTTCTTCACAGCAGCATCAACAGTCTGACATGTCATACACCTCATGATATTGAATATTTTTTGTTAAAAAAACAGTGGTTTTTGAGGTTAACGTGAAACCACAAAAGGGATCTTTAAGTTGAAGCATGGCTGTTTATAGCTAAGTTGCGGTTAGAGTTGGGTGCACCTATTAAGTATGTCTCCATGCAAGTGGTTACATAATATTGGATTCTGAGAAAAGGGCTGGTCTTTGTTGTTGTTGTGATTTCCTTGAGGACAATAAACAGTTAACTTTTGTTACTGTTAGGACATGAGATCTGCTCCTAATTTGATCTTGTTTGATATTCAGTGAGGCATTCATCAGAAACTGTGAGAAGTAAATATGTAACATTTTAATTATGACTAGAGTATATATATATATATACCAAATAACCACTTTATATATAGGCTATAGTACAGATTCTGTTAACACTTAGGCAAAGTGTGATAAAATGTCTTTCTCCTTGATTGTGTGTGTATACCATGGGGACATGTGGTATCACTCTGGTGCTATGCACTATGTACAACTTAAATCTGCTACAGTGGCAGCAGTTGTGGTGCGGGTCCATCCATTGACAGTGGCAGGTTTGGGGTTATCATGGAGTCTTCCACACAGGTATCGTGATCAGTAGGTCCAGACCCTGATTATCCCCCTTCCATGTTGTATGAGACCCCTTACAGTGTATAATAATTACCATGTCTGAGACCCCTGCAAGTCCCCCCCTCCCCCAACCAAAATAGATACTGATTGTCTGAAACCCCTGCAGTGCATATGATAACCCCATTTGTCTGATCAGACCCCTGCTGACTATACCCCCTAGCCACAACATAAACTCTGTCTGAAGCCCCTACAGTATAATGATAACATACCACTGCCCCTATTTTCCCTTTTGACCCCCACCCTTTAAATTTCTGCATGCCTGTTAGCTGTGTTACACCTCTCTCCATCCATCCTGTACCCTGGAAATGTCCCTGACCTAAAACATTGTACCTGTCTGTTACATAACCTAACATATGTATCTGGCCTAACTCTAGATCTAAAATTCACACTAGTAAAATATTGGCTCCAAGGACATTTGTCAGACTGACTGTAGGAAAAAACACCAACATCCAAACACTTGACATGTATATCTGTGCAGTGATTGCTAAAGCTGAAAAAGTTTAAATGGTGTGTGAGAAAGTTAAGTGTCCTGAAAGCCACATGTCGTAATTAAATGTTTCATTTAGGCCGTTGCTCTCCTTTTTCAGTAAAATTTCTTCTGTTTCGTACAGATCACTGTCACTTATATAAATATAAGTGCAAGATGATCTTAGTTTGTATACATTAATCAAACCATGCTGTAAGAGGATGAACCAGGCAGTTCCAAGATAATTAAAATATGTTTTCTCTCTCTTATCCTACATTATGAGTATGAAATTTGCAGTTTAAAAAAAGAAACATTCAGATGCATTACTATAGTTTTCTTTCGTGTGCAATTTATTTTTCGCAAATTTCACGTTAAACTCACAAAAGTTTTTCTGCACATATAAATACCTCTAAAATTATGTTGAAAGGGGATTCTTTTAAATTTAATATCCGCAAAATTTACAAAACTTAGTCTACATGAATATGCTTTGAAATGGAAATCATGAAATTTAAGTAGCTGTGACAGAAATTTGGTTTATAGTGCATGCAGATATGCTTGATTTTTTTTCCATAGGATCTACATGTTACCTTGAATCTTATACATCATTTATGACAACAAATATACCTTAGAGTTGTGAAGTATATATATAAGATAAGTAAATTATATGTACCAGAATGTACACACTATTACAGTGGTCCTATAGGCTTTTATATAGTATTACCACCATTACAGTGGTCCTGTATCTAGGCTTTTATACCACAGTATTACCACCATTTCAGTGTTCCTATAGGCTTATATACCATGGTATTATCACACTTCAGATGCTTCTGATCAGGGGCATCCCGCCAGATATTTGTTAATGGTTATTGGGAGTCGGGCTTACTGCTTAATTACAGAACAACAGAGCCTCATGATCAATCTCGCACATTTTGACATGCAGAGGAGATTAAACTGACAAGTCCATAATCTGGAGATTCTTGTCCTGTGTGTGATGGATATACTGCTAACAGGTGCTCCTTATGTTATAGGATAATGTTCGCATTAACGAGTTGGCAGAATTTACATGTTACATCCTGTAGAATAAAGCAGAAAACACCAGGTTATGTTTTACAAGAGATTAACTGTATCGCAGGTAAAACATTTATGAAGGCTGAAACACAGAGGATGATACAGAAGATAACAGATGGTATGCTGATGTTATTGGTATATTACAAACAGTTAGTGTTTACACATGACCTAACACAATCTTATGTCAAACAAATATAATTCTCCCATCGGGCCTTATTGAAGTATCCTTCCTGATATTTGTCAGTTACTGCAATAACACGTCTGATTTGCCCTGTTGTTAGTATAATGTGACTTCTGCAGCATGTTTCAGCGATGTAGCACTATAAAAAAGGGCTACAGTTCCAATGTACAAGAAGACACAAAACAAATACTGTTGTATACCAATATACCATAGTCTCCCAGAACACGAACCTCGCACTTCTGTCTTCATACATTTGTCACTACACACCACACACATGGGAGGCTGTCCTTAGATGACCCTGGCTGTTAATTAAAATAGGACCTTAATTAATCAAACAAACTTTTAGGGGAACAATATTCACAAAAGACAATTGTAAATTTTCATAATTTGTATTGGACATACTTAGTGATTTGTTGATGAATGCATATAGATTTGGATTAAGAAAGAGTCTTTTTGAAGCTCTGCTACTAATGTCTTAGACATGTTGAAGTTTGAGTTGGGATAATTGTCATGCATGTCTATATTGCCTAAAGCTGGCCATGATCGGCTGGGCATTGGTCAGTGTAGATCTTAGAGAATTTGTTCTGTCCATATTGCCTAAAGCTGGCCATGATCAGCTGTTGGTCAGTGTGTATCTGGTTAGTGTGACATTTGATCCTGACAGCTAGCCTCTGATAGGTTTGACCAGTGTAGTAAAGTTAGAGGCTCCAGGCCATCCTACAGTAATATCTGTACTCTATAGGATAATGACCAGAATCTGCTGTCTGTCCTGTGTTATTATCTGTAATTATGATGACATAAGCAAGACTACCTGTACTGTCTATTGTACTGTTATAAACTCAGAGTACATCGTCTCCTGAGCTTAGCCCGGCCAATAGATAGGGTCTTTTTGTACAGAGTTACTCCCCTTTGTTTTCCTCCTTTAGCAATAAACTCTAGCTTTCCAGACAATAGGGCAGAAAAAACGACTTGAAAAACAATCACTTACAACATTAATTTTGACATTTGAACTATAATGAAAATCCTAACATTACATTTTCGTTTAGTTGGCTTGATCATTATGATCACTTTTGTCCATGAGGTTGACAATTGGTACAGGATTGCTTCAGATTCTATGGAATGGTTAGGCAGATGTACTTCTGAAGAGAATTGAAATATTATTGAATGCAGGGTAGTTATAGGAATTATTTCGATACTAAAATTGCTTTACTGGATTTCTTTTACCACAAATAGTAGTGGGGAAATACATGTAGATATATAGTAAAGTACAAGACACAAGACATCTGCGTGTCCTTGCCAGGAAAGTGATACCAAGAGTATGTAAAGGACTGCTATCTTGTGAGGTACTTGCTGTAGGTATATATGGCCATATCTTTCTTCCTCATCTTAATTTAGGCAGGAAATATTAAACATGACATGAAGTTTTCTGATAAATATGAAAGATAGGTGTAGTGCAGCAATAAAAAACATTTATTTGCATAATATTGTGAGGTGTTACTAAGGTATGGAGTTTGTACTTACAACTTTTCCTGTATAAGTTGTTGATTACAAAGAAAGATAAGATCAGGATCATATAAGTGCTTAAAAAAGATAGGATCAGGATCATAAAAGTGCTTGTAAATCTTGCTATTTTATCCTCCTGGTGCGGGAATATATATTACCATAAGCCTTCAAATTCGCTCTAAACCATAACTGATTGTACTAGAACCATTGGCTCCTTACATTTGTAATTTATCAGTAGCCATCCAATCTTGGTCTTTCTTCTTTTCATATCTTTCAATGTCTTTTCACACCTTTTCTAAGACAGTTGACCTTGAAAATGGTATTGGATACAAAAGTAAATGTCTCAATGTATAGATCACAATCTACTTTAGGGTGAAAGTTAAACTGTATTTATATGGAGAGTAAAACGTCTCCTAGCTATTACTGTAGCTTATAAAAGCTACCATCCGAGAAGGTGTCATCTTCAGAAAGTTTCAAAAGGTTTTTCAGTCTGCACTGACGTTTAATTGGACAGGTAACCTTTGTTTGACCTCAAACTGACCGTTACCAGGTACAGTACAATTAAAGTCTTTGTGTCCAGTGGTCATCCTGACAAGGCCTGGGACTCCATTGTCAGTTTTGGCAACATATCCAGGACATACATTAGGTGACCACACATGAGGTCATAAGCTTGTTATAGTACCATGATAGTTGGAATTACTGTTTTTATGGCCGTAGAGGTCATAGGTCATCTTGCAGACGACAACTAGGCCTCAGTACATGTAGTTCAAATTGGCTTGGTGACGCTGGGTATATATTGAATAGGAAGAAATATTAAATAGTCATATAGAAGTACGTACCGGGATATTAAAAATTCTTACACTGCCGTTTGAAATATAAAAAAATGTTTGATTTTGTTCATTTTGTTTGATGCCCTATTACCTAACAGCGAGTATAGAATTTGAAAGTGGATGAAAATGGATTACCTATTGCAAGAGATTATAAACATGATCAGTGATAGACAACTGCTCGATCTGGATTTCAAACTTGCAATAATCCACAGATTGGAGAGCTAGTAGTAATTTGTCAGGATACTTAAATCACTCTGTCACTGTAGCCCCTGTGTCAAAATTTATTTCATATATATGAGGACACTAGAGAAAGTATATTGTACTACCATATAGACACCTGTGTGTTGTTTACAAGCGCCCAATCATCAGCGGCAGTAAGAAGGACCTGACAGGTAAAACATGACGTCTTCTTGTTACAGTCAAATATAGAAACGACTTTCTATCTCCTGTGCCTTTCAGAAAAACAGGGCCTTAGATTTACAGGTGTAAAATTTTACAGGAAACTAATGATCTTCAGTGTTAAATTTCATGTAGAGGAAATGATTTTAAACCCCTATATAAAGCTTTTTGACATCGTTTAGAGTTTACCCCACGTATTGGTGTTTATTCGTTTGTATTGACAGATGACACCCTAGCCGCAGAAATTACCCTTAGATGTGGTTCTGAATATACTCCGGTGTAATTCTATATTGGCAGAGAGGTAGAATTTCATCTATTGTGTCGTCTGTAATATCATCTTGTGTATCATCTGTCGGTATTAAATGATATATTAGGGTCTGTAGGACGTACAGAAAAGAGCTGTTTCACTTTGAAAGGTCACCCTGACCCAAAAATTAATTCTAAAGGACAAAATGTAAAATTCCTAAGAATTATATTCAAATTGAAGTATGTCAGATTTGTGTGAGCTGATCGTAGAGAATACATTACGGATACCTGACTCTTCGCCTTTCAGGAGCCACCAGGCTAGCTATTAGTGAACCTAATACAAACGGAGATGTTGCTTAACATCCGATTATCACCTAAGGTCATTAAGTACAGACTCCACTGTTAAAATGTATGTCATTTGTTACGTGTGGTTAGTGTGTGTTTTGGGAAGCTGCAGTATGTTTGTGTTAGGCAACATCCTACAGGTACCATGGAACTCTTCTCCGTTTACAGAGAAAATCTCTTTCTGAAAAATGGTGGAAAAATAATTCAGATCCAATAAATGCTGAAACTACTTGTATTTAACATAAAATGCTCCCAGCTCTAATTTGGAGCAAATAGCTGGTGACCTCTGTTAATTGTATTCCCTGTATATTATAATATGCATGTTGAGTTTAAATGAAAGGCTTCGTTTAAATTTGCAGCTCTTGAAGTCTTCAGTACAGAATAAGTACTACATCGGATCTTGAGCAGGTTTTTTGTCTTTGACCTAAAGCAGCTGTACACATAAATTTTCTTTATCATTTATGATCCAAATTTTGATGAGAACTGTTTTAAGCATATTTCACTATAGAATTCATGATTATATAGTTGTCAAACCAACTTACTTCCTCTTCACAAGATGCATTGAGTCAATAGAGTAAGGAATGTCATTGTTTTTGCCGAGTTTGCAGATATTTTAAAAATGTTATCGTAAAAACGACGATATGTTAACCTGTTAGTGTGTATGTAGGTCTGAGGCGATGTTCCGAGCCACATGTACATACTATACAGCCTATAGGTATACAGATAGTATTATGTGGACGGTGTGTATAGGCTGGGTGGTTTACTGGGTTGCGTGACCTGATGTTGTTTTGTGGGGACAGATAGATAATCACACCATTATGTACCTGTATACCCACAATCTCCAAGGGTAATGGGGCGCAAGCTTTGTTTTTCGTTGTGTTACTTCATTTTCGTTTTGTATGGAAAAAATAAACAGCTTTGGATCAGGTGCCACTGTGTATAAGCCTGTGGCTACTGGTACCTGATCGGGGACCTTTTATAGTCACAGTTTGAGACATTGTACAAGGTCAACAAAGTTTAGGAGAGCAATCTTTGAGCTCACAGGAGATTCATGATGCTTGGACATTGCTGATGTTATAACTGCCCTTTATACCCATAGTTCTGCAAGGCAGCAAACTTGGCCTACAATAAGCCAAAAATAAGGTTTCCTAAATTGCAAGCATAATATAAGCTAGCTAGGCATGACACTCCCTTTGATTGCAATGCTAAATATAGGCGGTTACAGATGAAAGCATACATTGACTAATACAAACATTTTGACTACAATTATGTTTACCCTTCACTTTGAAATGCTTAATAACGACGATTCAATCCAGGCCAAAACCTGTACATTTTCAATGAAAAGTCGTGGTGTTTAATTAATTTGATAGATTTAATTATTGATATAAAAAAAACTGGGTTTTTTTGGAGAAAAAAATAGATTGCAGTAGCTATATAGGTATATTTTAAGGTAAATGGAGAGTGACGCCCCCCACGGTGATGGGTGGCCCACACAGTAGGTAAAGTGAATGTTCCAGATGAGAGGCAGCTGACACTCTGCTGAGGTGATTGTGTTTTAGGGACGAAAATTTTATGCATTGTAGGACGGCAAATAAAGACACACATATGGCTAGTATTTGTGTTGTTGATTTCCATGAGAATGGGGTCAGGTAGATCGATCACCCAAGACGAGCTCCAAATCTGAAACTGTGAAAATTGTCAGATCATTTCCTGTAGCTATTGCTTTACCCATACGTTTGACACTAGAATGGATGGGGCACCTGTTCTAAGGGGCACCTGTTGATCAAAATAGCTTTTGTGGATATTGATACTTACTTAATTTATAGGTTCAAACTCTCATAGAAAATATAGATGTATATTCCTGTCACTTACAACCCTGATGGCGATTGATAGGGAAAAGTAGGAGGTATATATTGGTTACCGCTAAACTTACTGTTGAAAACTGAAATTGTAAAACACTTGAATATCATACCATCTCACTGCATTCTATAGGAAAGGTCTTTGGTATTCACTCTTAGTCAATAATTTTTCTTTGGCTTGTACATTAGATTGACTATAATACAAAGTTTTAAATGCTGTTTTGTATGTTTAGCAAATATGCTCTTGAGTTGGCAGTTTAAATAAGCTTCAAGTTTGCACATATGCTCTAAAAATCAGCAAATAAGTTTCCAAGTCTTCACATATGCTCTAAAAATTAGCAATTGCAAATAAGCTTCAAAGTTTGCATATATGCTCTAAAAATCAGCGATTGCAAATAAGCTTTCAAGTTTGCACATATGCTGAAGTCAACATATATGAGCTCTCCCTGTTAAGTTGAGAAGTATATACTCGAGGTGCAGAAGGAAATCATGGTTTCCATGGTTACTGTGATTTGGAGTAAAAGTCACTGCAAATGTTGTTTGCTTTGCTGAAATAAGTCGTCCATGGTCGAACCAAATTTTGGTCCAAAATCCTTTAAGAGATGTGCAAATCGACAGTGATTGTCAAAATCTAGGTCAGTTTATGATATAAGAAACTTCAATGGAGAGCGTTTAAATAAATGTGACATTATTAATGTACCAAAGGCTTACATACTTACATATTTGTTAAGTTTATAAATTGATCTCATAGTTAATTACATGTTGATTATAGGATTTGCTTTCAATACTTTATACCATACATCAGAATCCATCTGAACATTGAATGGACGAGTCTTGTTCTATGTTAACAACATTCACTCCATTTATGCATAAAAAGATTGCGGTTAAGAAATTGGCATGTTAATAAAATTCATGGCTTGAATTTTAAGATGATAAATTATGTTTCTTTTTTATGTAAATTAGGTGTTTTAATTCTTGCTAAGTATATTCATGATATAGAAAGCCGTTGCTGTCACTTTTATATGAGACCGTTTATACAACATGTGTGTTGTGTATGTAAATATAATAACTTATCAATAAGGACCAGTTTACTACAGTTTTACTGGACGATATCCAGGGCAGACTTCTCAGTTCTGTCTTTATGAATGAATGCTGTCACAATAGTTCAACTTCACACATCGACTAGTGAATGGCGTCACTTATATTTTACAAACAGACGGTCTTTTTATCCTTTTTATTGTCGTTAATTTCTACCATTCAGATTTATACAAAGGTGTATCAAAAGCTCAGCGGTCAGCCTAACTCCTGTCTATCAGAACGTTTAATTTTGTATGCGTAATCAACATAATTAACGGGTTAGGTGAATAGAACCTGTTTTCAATCTATTAATCCGCTATTTTTGGTTCTATGTACTTTTGGAATATGGTAGTTCGGAGATACAATCTGCCTATTAGCTTAATTGAGATTTTAGATAAGGCTTTTTGTGAGACTCGTGGTGTTCAAGGTATATTGTCACCTAACTAGTTCGGAGTTACCTATAGGTACTACAGAAATAACAACGTCTTGTGTAGTTTAATTTGAACGAAAATTGTTGGCAAAGTATATTACTTGGTCCATTTTACTTTAATTTGATGCACTCGTAGTCGAAAAAAATTGTTTTTGTAAATCATTTCAGTCAACATTAAGTAAATTTCTTTAACAAGCAAATGTGTTTTGATGGGACAGTTTTTGTACATTTCGATTTCCATATTTTATACATTTATATCAAATAAATCGGTGTCACTTTGGGACAGGATGGGTGTATTTTGTACCACCCTGTGGTCGCTCATACTATCATCGATATTCGGAAACTGCACTCGATCATTCATTGTAATTAAAAGAAATTTTAATTAATTCATTAAAATTTAAAAAGCTGCATTTCACTATCTTTAAAGTCACTTTTCATCATCTAAAGATATATACCCTAGAACAGCTGCCCTTAAATGTCAAAAACATTTAAAAAACTTTGAAATGGACTTGTGGTATTGAGATCACTTTTAACTGCCTGCCTTTGAAGTGGTATATGTAATGTTTTGTGATCCCTTGTATAGTTTATATCAACATACATATACTGTAGCATGAATTTTAAAATCAGGGTCATGACATACATTTAGAGTTAAGATCTTTCAGCTGTTTGAGCTTTTATAACTAAGACCGGAGAAAGATATAAATATCGACAACCTATATATATATGTCTGACAATAAGTTGACAACATAAGCCATTCACCGGGGCTCGGTGACAGGCGATCAGCCATTGGACAGACAGAGATTCAATATCGGGGTTCTACAAATAGTCTTTAAAACATGAATGTAGTTTAAAAACCAGATAAGGAGACAATTACACATTAAAAATGGTCAATGCCTGCCGTACAGTAACGGCCATTTGTAATATAATAATAAAGATAAATTTGTCTTTGTGTTGGAATTATGTTTACTCCTGTATTTAATGTCAGATTTGTATTTTTAAAACTTGTGATTTGACATTATAACGTTTGAATTTATTCCCATGACCTTTTGTACAAAGTTTCATTTAAAGGTCTTTGAATTGGTACATGTCTGTTAATCATTAGTGTTGTTAGCAATGTTATGTAATGTGTAAAGTGACACTGTCATAAAAATATTGGGAAGTCTTTCTCTCACACTGGTGATGCCCCCCTTCCAAATACCTCTGCCCTCATTCTACATTCCCGTTACCATGGAAATGCATGTCCTGACTGCACAGAACAGGGATGATGTTTGCTTCAGAAGTCTGAGTTTTATATTTTGTTGAAGGTTTTACTTAAAGAATATGATAATGCTTGATTAACATGAAAGAAAAAGTGATAAATTTCATTTGTATGAAGAATTGTGTACCTAGCTAGCTAGTCATGATCAATTAGAGCTTTATCATATTTGTGGAAATGGGAAATTATTTTGGGGGAAATTTCTGAAAATCATCTTGTTGTATGAGATATGATTTTGATGAAGAAATGAAATTAGGATACTAATCATTAAGATAATTAGGACAGGATGTCTGATGTTAATTACAGTATCTCTATATAGCTATAGCTAACAATGTCTCTTTCTCCATTACAGGCGACCCGGAAAATTTCAAAGTGTGGATATTTATTTGTGTCACCAGATTTCGACTTCAGCAATCCTGTTGATAGGAGCAAGGTCAGTATTAGAAATATACCCTTGTCAAGGTCATTCGTGACCTTTCAAGGTCATTCATGACTAGATTTGCTAATGGTTTGATATTGTTCTAACTCGAGCCAGACACCATTGTAATTTACGTTCTGGCAACCAGACCCTTGTGGGACCTCTGTTTGGTCCAAGTCTTGTAGAAATTATTCCTATACTTTGATTGGTAACAATTCTCTAGATCCATATTCTTTGGTCTGTTAGTAGAAAAGTCTGTTCTGAAAATGTTCTCTTTTCCTATTTCATCCTCAAAATAAGGAGCATGAATCATACTCTAACTTTTTGCTATATTTTCCCCCCACTTATTGAAAATACCTCTTTTTTTGGTAACACTTAAATTCTATTTCAGTGTTTGGCTACAGTTACAATTGTTTACAAATTTGAAAATTTGAAGGTTGGGATACGTCCAACCATCTTCTGACATGTTTGTAAATAATAAACCTTATCGCTGCCAATCGTAAACAATGAAAACTGAACCTTAAAGTCTGGCAAATCGTATGCTTTCACAGCTTCAAAAGCGGAACATGGTCTGATAAGCAAAAACGCTTAAAGGTTTTGTAAGAGATAACTTCAAAAAAAGGTTCATAATTTTATCTGTGTCAGGATTTAGGAACTACAAAAACAGGTGTGTGAGTTTATCCAATTTCTGAATTTCATCCCGATTTCCAATCACAAGTTTGTATTAAATGTCTGTTTTGTTGGCTGCTGTGTAATGAATGAGATAAGAAACTTTAAAAATACAGGTATATGGCCCTTCATCACACTGCTAGTCAGTTCTGGTATACAGATAGTTGTATCATCAGCATTTCAAGTGTTGACTTATCATTCCACACCACTGTGCAGGATACTAACTGCACACAATATATAATAGCTCTTACCACTGCATAGAATTGGGTCCATGGTGGTAAAAAGTCAAAACATCAGGAGTACTTGTCATCAGGGCTTTTCACACAATTACTGTATAATCATGTAGTTGTTTTATTTTGTGGAGAGAGTGTTTTGTGATTTTCTCATTGATGCTTAATATTTATGTGCATAAATGTTCGCGGGTACTGAAGTTTGATGAAATTCCCCACTAATGAAAACACCTATACAGTGACTTAAGCAATTCTGTATTTGCATATTCCGTCTTTGCATATTACAGAGTTAGCTCCCTTGCGGGTAGGTATCGATAGTTACATCATTATTTTGTGAGCGCAATTCACGTCATTTTCTCCGAAAAGTATGACGTTACGCTCACAAAAACATGACGTCACAACCAATACCTATCTGCAAGTGCAGATAACTCTGTAATATGCAAATCTGGAATAAGAGACTTGTCTACATTGAAGGTAGGTTTTGTTTGTTACATCATGTGTTTATGAGAGTGACATGATTATTTTTCTGAGAAAACATCCTAATTCTTGCTTACAAAATAATAACATGCCAATCAATCTCTTGACACTAAGGTGGCTAGATACTGACTGTTGGTTGGAGATTTTTCTCCGCTACTTCCACCATCTGATCATGAACACAGCATATGTGCAACATTTATATCTTTAAATGACCTTGGCTGTGAAAATAGGATGTTAAAGTAATTAAATCAAACTAAAATCAATCTCTACCCACAAGAGCAGATAACTATGTAACAAGACATTACTACAAGTTATTAGAGAATTTTGGGCTACAAGACTTTGGTTTGTTTGGTTTGTTTATTTTTACGTCCTATTAACAGTCAGGGTCATGTAAGGACGTGCCAGGTTTGTTGGTGGAGGAAAGCCGGAGTACCCGGAGAAAAACCACCGACCAGCGGTCAGTACCTGGCAACTGCCCCACATGGGATTCGAACCCGCTTCCCAGAGCTGGAGAGCTTGTGGTAATATGTCGGGACATCTTAAGCACTCGGCCACCGCGGCCCCTGGCTGCAAGACAAGGTTATATATATCCTGTATGTGTTTGATATAATGATGTAAGAGTACATACACCCTTACATAGGAACACAGGATTATCAGGATTAGTTGTTGTAATTACACAGTGTTACATGAATCTGCCAGGGATTATCTCCATAAAGTACTCTCTAATCTCAGACAGATTGTAGAGAGCTAGGGTAGTACGTATGGATATATGTGGATCTGTGAACGTATCGAGAGTTTCTTACGCCAAGGGATTGAACACATGCTCAAAACATATATCATTTGGTCAAGTACTCTTGTTTTAGAATGTTTATTTTATGTATCTTGCCTAACATTTAAGGAATGTGTCATTTTAGTGACTTTGAATAAACATTTGTCAGTTCACTTGGTGTATATAACATATCTCTACTGCTGTTAGTGTATATGTAGGTATCAGACATGCCCAAGTGTTATTTTAAACAGACATTTAACCAGTGCTCTGCCTTCAAGGATGGGAGCATCTTCAATGAAGAAGAAATTTCCCTAATTCTCTCTGATTATCCAGACACTGTATTGGAGGTGACTAGCCTAGAGCTGTTTGACCTACCACGTAAAACTTTCCAAAATCTTCAACCGTATTAAGAAGAGTGAGGATTTCACGCGGCGTAATGGGCACAATAGGGTGGTGATCAAAACCAACGAAAAAAAACCCTGAAAAAATAAAACAAATAGGAAATAAGATGAGTTGTAGATTTTCCCTGTCCTATAATTGTAGTGTTATTTATCAGTTTGACATGTGATCTACTTCTCTGTGCATTATATCATCTGCAGCAGTTGTTTACACCTGTTTTACCTGTAAATGTCCACACCTGTCGTCCGTTTCATCTTGAACTTGAAGTGTACCTCGTTTCAACATCAAATACCTTGAAATTTTGCCAAGACAAATGTCCAGAAACGATTGCCTCGAGACTGATCACTCGAGACTGAAACTCATGATCACGTTACTCTGTGAAATGTATAGGTTTCATATAGGTGAAGGGCACACAAGGACAAAATATGTTTTATTTCTCTTTTTTTTTCTTTTTTTTTCTCTTCACATTTTATTATGAATAATATTGAATAAAAGTGTTTTGGCTTGCACATCTAAAACCAAAATGGAAATTTATTGAAACAACATATCCATGGCAACGTTTCCATTTGTGAAGGTCGCAGAACAAGAAACCATAACAATTTTATTTTCTTATTTGATATATAGATAATGAAGGTTTTTTTTTGCTCAAATTAATATGGAAATTAAATGAATTTTATTGTGAGATAAAAATGTGTACTAGGTAGATTTCTTTATCATGTAGACCTCTTCCCTTTTGGTGTGTATGTGTGTACCTCAAGCTCTTCTAGAAGTAAAGTTTGTTTTACTAAACCATTTTATGTCGTTTTAATTTGAAAATTTTATTGCTAGTCCATTACCATTTCAGTCTCGCTCGTAATGTACTTATTTTGATGTTATTTTTCATGTGTATGTGAAGTTTTTTTTTTTGTGTTTTTTATTATTATTTGCCAATTTACTTTAACAGTCAAACATAAGACACACCATTTTTTGAATGCTTTCTTTTATTCATGATCCGTCCTAACTTTTTACAGTCCCCCTTGCGTTCCAGGGCCACACATCAAAAACGTTTTGATGTGCCCCACCCCCCATCATTTTATGTATATAAACAACAGCTGTGTGTAATGTTAGATAATAATAGCATCAGTAGAAAGGAAAAAAATATACGAGAAAGGACTTAAAAAAGAGAAGTGCTGTAAGTCCTTTTGAAGTGCACTTGAGAGAGGTCCTACATGTTAAGGAGAGGAATGCACATCCCCACTGATGTACACAAAGTTTCTCAACACATATAAAGGGAGACGTGTAGATCTTGTGTAACAAGTGTAATTTTTCAATAAAAAGGATGATTTTTTTTTCTGTGATAAGTTTCAATTTAAATAAACAGATGAAAGTGAAATAGAGAGATGAAAGATATATAAAAACCCAACCCTACAATGACATTCACAAGAAAATAATTTTAATTTTGTTAACAGCTCATATCAAGGTCATTTTAAAGGGTGCCAAACCTTACCATGTACACAGCAAGAATGTGATAGCAGTAACTCCTGCCATATTTGTTTAAGGACCTGGTGGTGTCCCCTTGTGATAGCAATAACTCCTGCCAAGTTTGTTTAAGGATCTTATGGTGTCCCCTTGTGATAGCAGTAACTCCTGTCATATTTGTTTAGGGACCTGGTTGTGTCCATTTGTGATAGCAATAACTCCTGCCAACTTTATGGTGCTACCACACAGAAGCATATTTCCAAAGGCACTGAACAGTTTATAGACTCCATGGGGTCTAGATAAGGGGACATAACCCAATTCCTTTCCCACTCCATACTCATGGCCAAAAATGAGGAGGTTTTAATATAAGGGAGTCAACAGGACCTTTTCATTATAGTAAATTACAATCATGCAGTGAGGACAGAAAGACCAATTCTTTTATTAGTTTCTTGTATGGTATTACAAGATCAAGCAATTTTGCATACCAAAAGACTCCAATTTAGTGCAGGTTTTCCATACCAGCTGTTCAAACTACCAATTTTAAACTTAAATACATTTGAGTTCAGACTGATTGTGTATAAAAGCTTGGTATATATCCTACCAGTATAAGTAGCTATAATGGTGTCCCCATTTATCTAATCTCAATCCTTATCACCAATTCTATTGTGATCCAGAAGATTGAGGTCATACCCACGATATATTTACTACCATCAATATTAGTATTTCTCATGATGACCACATAAAGTACTCTCTGTATAAGATATCATAAGAAAGGGCAGTTTTTGTAAGGAACCTTTCAGACTAGGATTAAACCAGTCATTACCTGTGATAGCGTTTTTTCTCAATGAACTAAAGCTTTGTATTTCTCTAATGTATACACTAGGAGATAGTAAAGTCTGAAATTACTACGTTTTATCTGAATTATTCAGACTTTCCTTGTAGAATCACAAAGTTTTATAATATTCAGACAAATTCTGAAGATTCAAGAACGTTTTTTTTAATTCAGACAAGTCACCTAAAATTCAAGACAAATGTAATCGAAAATTCAAGACAAATGTCATTCGAAAATTCAGAGTTGTCGCTAAGAAGATATTGGCTCCCTGCCAGCAGTCACCTTCGATAAGGTACTGGCCCCCTGCCAGGGTCGGTCACGGCTGAGCGCCACGGCTTACCTGTGTTTAAGCTAGCCAGAATTAGCCAAGTGCCAGGTCCCAGCATGAGCTACCGGTTACCGAGACATCAATCTGTCAGGGTAGTATGTCAGGTGAATGGAGTGAAGCTTGTTAAATTAATCTCAAATAAAATCATTCAGAAACAGATATGTTGTCTTGCTATTGTTTTTTTTCATTACAATTGCAAATTTCCAGTGTGAACTACCGTTGCAGGGTATAAGTAATGGTACTGTAGTTAATCAGGTAAGAGAGTGAAGTTTTTGTAACTTAATCTGAATAAAATTCATTCCAAAAACTGAAGCATTGTCTTGTTGTTGCTGTTTGTAAATAAATAAAACTGCCAAATCCGAGTGTGAACTACCGATATCCGGGGGCATAAATCATGGAAGTATATCAGGTAAAAGGAGTGAAGTTTTTTGTAAAAGGATCTGAATAAAATTCATTCCGTAATTAAACAGAAGTATTGTCTTTGTTGTTGTTTGTAATAAATAAAACAGCCAAAACCCAGCGTGAACTACCGAATTGCAGGGTATATGAAATGGTACTTTAGTTAATCAGGTAAGTGAAGTTTTTGTAAAAGAATCTGAAAAAAATTCTTCTCCTTGGAATTAAACAGAAGTATTGTCATGTTGTTGTTTGTAATAAATAAAACTGTCAAATCCCAGCGTGAACTACCGATTGCCGGGGTATAATTAATGGTAGTATATCAGGTAAGAGAAGTGAAAAGTTTTTGTAAAAGGATTCTGAATAAATTCTTTCCGGAATTAAACGGATGTATTGTGTTGTTATTTGTAAATAAGTAAAAACTGCCAAATCCGAACGTGAACTACCGATTGCCGGGGTATAATTAATGGTAGTATATCAGGTAAGAGAAGTGAAGTTTTTGTGGAAGGATCTGAATAAAATTCTTTCCGGAATTAAACAGAAGTTTTGTGTTGTTGTTTGTAAATAAGTAAAACTGCTAAATCCCAGCGTGAACTACCGATTGCCGGGTATAATTAATGGTAGTATATCAGGTAAGAGAACAGGAGTTTTTGTAAAAGGATTTGAATAAAATTCATTCCGTAATTAAAACGTAAAAATTGTGTTGTTGTTGTTTGTAACTAAACAAAAGTGTCAAATCCCAGCGTGAACTACCGATTATCGGGATATAATTAATGGTAGTATATCAGGTAAGAGAAGTGAAGTTTTTGTAAAAGAATCTGAATAAAATTCATTCCGAAATTAAACTGAAGTATTGCCTTTTTATTGTTAGTAACAAAATAAAAATGCCGAATCCCAGCGTGAACTACTGATTGTCGGGATATAAGAAATGGTGGTACAATTGTATATCCGGTAAGAGAAGTGAAGTTATTGTAAAAGAATCGGATTAAAATTCATTCCGGAATTAAAGTATTGTCTTGTTGTTTGTAACTAAATAAAACTGCCAAATCAAGCGTGAACTACCGATTACGGGGTATAAGAAATGGTAGTAAATATCAGGTAAGAGAAGTGAAGTTTTTGTAAAAGAATCTGAATAAAATTCATTCCGAAATTAAACTGAAGTATTTGCCTTTTATTGTTAGTAACAAAATAAAAAATGCCAAATATCCCAGCGTGAACTAATGATTGTCGGGATATAAGAAATGGTGGTAACATTGTATATCCGGTAAGAGAAGTGAAGTTATTGTAAAAGAATCGGATTAAAATTCATTCCCGGAATTAAAGTATTGTCTTTGTTGTTGTAACTAAATAAAACTGCCAAATCCAAGCGTGAACTACCGATTACCGGGGTATAAGAAATGGTAGTATATCAGGTAAGAGAAGTGAAGTTTTTGTAAAAGAATCTGAATAAAATTCATTCCGAAATTAAACTGAAGTATTGCCTTTTTATTGTTAGTAACAAAATAAAAAATGCCAAATCCAGCGTGAACTACTGATTGTCGGGATATAAGAAATGGTAGTACAATTGTATATCCGGTAAGAGAAGTGAAGTTATTGTAAAAGAATCGGATTAAAATTCATTCCGGAATTAAAGTAATTGTCGTTGTTGTTTGTAACTAAATAAAACTGCCAAATCCAAGCGTGAACTACCGATTACCGGGGTATAAGAAATGGTAGTTATCAGGTAAGAGAAGTGAAGTTTTTGGAAAAGAATCTGAAATAAAATTCATTCCGTAATTAAACTGAAGTATTGTCTTGTTGTTGTTGTTTTTATAACTAAATAAAAATGCCAATCCCAGCTTGAACTACCGATTGTCGGGATAAAGAAATGGTAGTATATCAGGTAAGAGAAGTGAAGTTTTTGTTAAAGAATCAGAAGAAAATTGCTCGGGCACTTACCTGTGAGTTGCAAGTGACATGGATCAATTACTAATTAGCGTACCTGTGGCTGTCAATCAAAACAACAGGTGGGCTTTCCCGCTATCAATAATGTGTGATCCCTCATTGTCTTTGTAACGCTTTGCCCGCGGCCAGGTACTTTGCTTAGTTAACACAGGTTGTGATTTAGTTTACAATGGTGATTTTCCCCGTGAGTTATTCCAGAGATGTAGACATAATATAACAGAGACGTAGATAAAATAAATTATGTATGTCTCTGGTTATACACATTTTTTTTTAAATTAGGACAACTCGCTACCTGTTTGGTACTATATTATCATGATGTATGTATCGTCTTGTGTTGAAATTAATATTTTAAATGAAACATATGAACGTTTGACTGAAAATCAATCATATTTACGTTAAGTTTGCAGAAACGATAACTTAATTGCTGGACATAAAGACGAAACATATATTATGCGACTTTAACTTCTCGATATTTCTGAAAAATGCCTTTATTGAATAAAACAGTAAACATAAATCAGAATAAATTTCAAAATATCGGCAGATTTATTTATTAAAGCGTACACGGAATGGTTTGATATATAATTTTTTGTAAAAGAATCTGAAAAAAAATCATTCCGGAATTAAACAGAAGTCTTGCCTTGTTGTTGTTTGTAACTAAATAAAACTGTCAAATCCCAGCGTGAACTACCGATTACCGGGGTAATAATTAATGGTAGTATATCAGGTAAGAGATTAAGAGAAGTAAAGTTTTTGTAAAAGAATCAGATTAAAATTCATTCCGGAATTAAAGTATTGTCTTGTTGTTTGTATCTACATAAAACTGTCAAATCCCAGCGTGAACTACCGATTACCGGGGTATAAGAAATGGTAGTATACCAGTAAAAAGAAGTGAAGTTTTTTGTAAAAGGATCTGAATAAATTTCATTCCGAAATTAAACAGAAAGTATCGTATGTTCTAATGGTTTCAAAATGAATACAAATATTCTTTCGGTTGTAAAAATGATGAATATTTAAATAACTATCGTTATGTTTTTCCTCCTGCACTGGTCCTATGATATCTGAAATAGAATTAAAACTCTTGAGCAAGAATTTATCGATCAAATAGCTGTTCGTGAAAAATAAACAAGAGAAAAAAACAGTGAATTAATAATATAATAGTTTCAAAATTATGTTGATCTCTTCAACAGTTTAGCATCACGATGTTAATTTGGTAAGTTTCTTCGATCTTCTCTGGTCTATGCGATATGCTGAAACAAGATCTGCAGGTTACGTTATTAAAACTGTTGTAGTAACACACATCCCAAACGTAATAAAATACAAGAAATGGCTTCTAGATTAGTAGCCCAGAAATGCCACAGTAAGTATATATTGGGACGTTGACCGACCAGTTAGCCGGCCGGACACAGGTAAAGTAGCTGTGCCAGCGAGGCATGGTCTCACAGCGGGAGTCTTCACACCTCCCGGTGAAGAATATAGCCTCCGGACCAGGCTTGAGAAAAAGTCGTAGATTACTTTACAACTCGTAACATAACTTTACTATTCGTAATATAACCGTAATTTTTACGAATATGATAAGAAAATACTATGTGATTTTACCAAGCTGCTTTATCGTTGGATACTTAACAGAATAAATAATGTAATGCTGGCTTGACGATAAGAAATTAACCAGTCATGTAGATACAAACAACAAGACAATACTTTAATTCCGGAATGAATTTTAATCTGATTCTTTTACAAAAACTTTACTTCTCTTAATCTCTTACCTGATATACTACCATTAATTATACCCCGGTAATCGGTAGTTCACGCTGGGATTTGACAGTTTTATTTAGTTACAAACAACAACAAGGCAAGACTTCTGTTTAATTCCGGAATGATTTTTTTTTCAGATTCTTTTACAAAAACTTTATATACCAAACCATTCCGTGTACGCTTAAATAAATAAATCTGCCGATATTTTGAAATTTATTCTGATTTATGTTACGTGTTTTATTCAATAAAGGCATTTTTCAGAAATATCGAGAAGTTAAAGTCGCATAATATATGTTTCGTCTTTATGTCCAGCAAGTTATCGTTTCTACAAAACTTAACGTAAATATGATTGATTTTTCAGTCAAACGTTCATATGTTTCATTTAAAATATTAATTTCAACACAAAGACGATACATACATCAATGAGAATATAGTACCAAACAGGTAGCGAGTTGTCCTATATTTAAAAAAAGTGTGTATAACCAGAGACATACATAATTTATTTTATCTACATCTCTGTTATATTATGTCTACGTCTCTGGAATAACTCACGGGGAAAATCACATTGTAAACTAAATCACAACCTGTGTTAACTAAGCAAAGTACCTGGCCGCGGGCAAGCGTTACAAAGACAATGAGGGATCACACATATTGATAGCGGGGAAAGCCCACCTGTTGTTTGATTGACAGCCACAGGTACGCTAATTAGTAAATTGATCCATGTCACTGCAACTCACAGGTATAGTGCCCGAGCAATTTTCCTTCTGATTCTTTAAACAAAAACTTCACTTCTCTTACCTGATATACTACCATTTCTTTATACCCGGTAATCGGTAGTTCACGCTTGGATTTGGCAGTTTTATTTAGTTACAAACAACAAACAATAATTTAATTCCGGAATGAATTTTAATCCGATTCTTTTACAATAACTTCACTTTCTCTTACCGAATTACTACCATTAATTATAATCCCGATAATCGGTAGTTCACGCTGGGATTTGGCATTTTTATTTTGTTACTAACAATAAAAAGGCAATACTTCAGTTTAATTTTGGAATGAATTTTTTCAGATTCTTTTACAAAAACTTCACTTCTCTTACCTGATATACTACCATTTCTTATACCCCGGTAATCGGTAGTTCACGCTTGGATTTGGCAGTTTTATTTAGTTACAAACAACAAGACAATACTTTAATTCCGGAATGAATTTTAATTCGATTCTTTTACAATAACTTCACTTCTCTTACCTGATATACTACCATTAATTATATCCCGATAATCGGTAGTTCACGCTGGGATTTGACACTTTTGTTTAGTTACAAACAACAACAACACAATTTTTACGTTTAATTACGGAATGAATTTTATTCAAATCCTTTTACAAAAACTCCTGTTCTCTTACCTGATATACTACCATTAATTATACCCCGGCAATGCGTAGTTCACGCTGGGATTTAGTAGTTTTACTTATTTACAAACAAACACACAAAAACTTTCTGTTTAATTCCGGAAAGAATTTTATTCAGATTCTTTTTACAAAAACTTCACTTACCTGATTAACTTAAAGTACCATTTCATATACCCTGCAATCGGTAGTTCACGCTGGGATTTGGCTGTTTTATTTAGTTACAAACAACAACAAGACAATACTTCTGTTTAATTACGGAATGAATTTTATTCAGATCCTTTTACAAAAACTTCACTCTTTTACCTGATATACTTCCATGATTTATGCCCCGGATATCGAGTATCACACTCGGATTTGGCAGTTTTATTTATTTACAAACAGCAACAACAAGACAATGCTTCAGTTTTTGGAATGAATTTTATTCAGATTAAGTTACAAAAACTTCACTTCTCTTACCTGATTTAACTACAGTACCATTACTTATACCCTGCAACCGGTAGTTCACACTGGAAATTTGCAATTGTAATGAAAAAAAACAATAGCAAGACAACATATCTGTTTCAGAATGATTTTATTTGAGATTTAATTTAACAAGCTTCACTCCATTTCACCTGACATACTACCATGAAGATTTGATGTCTCGGTAACCGGTAGCTCATGCTGGGACCTGGCACTTGGCCAATTCTGGCTAGCTAAAACACAGGTAAGCCGTGCGCTCAGCCGTGACCGACCCTGGCAGGGGGCCAGTACCTTATCGAAGGTGACTGCTGGCAGGGAGCCAATATCTTCAGCGACAACTCTGAATTTTCGATGACATTTGTCTGAATTTTCGATTACATTTGTCTGAATTTTAGGTGACTTGTCTGAATTTAAAAAAACGTCTCTGAATCTTTAGAATTTGTCTGAATATTATAAAACTTGTCTGATTCTACTAGGAAAGTCTGAATAATTCAGATAAAACGTAGTAATTTCAGACTTTACTATCTCCTAGTGATATAAGTAGTACATATACCTATGACCATGATATGAATATGGCCATCATATACGAAAGGAGTACGTTAAATCGAATTGTGCGTTGGCATGAAGTTGGATGATCAGACTTTGAATTTGCAACTTTTAATTTGTAAATATGCAATTTTTGTGTTTTCTATCAGTAGTATATAAAATGTAATTAGAAGTTCAATAATTTGATGACCAACCTTGTTGCAAGTGTCCAATGAAAATAGTGTCAAAAATACTATGTTTTAAACTCAGTCTATATACCTAGACACTTTTACATATGTAGATAGATAATTTTTCAACATTATGCAGATTCATGATGGCATTTTGAAGCATTTATTACGTCATTATAGTCGTGCATGTATAATACATGACATATCATATATATGTTCTTCAAATATAGAAGACATTGCAAAACAGGTCAGTTATATACTATGTAGCAGATAAGAAATTTTCACATTGATTCAGTAAAATTGATATATCGATATAAGGCTAGTTGTAATTGTCGTAACTAAAGGCCTATGCCAGGGTACAAAATACACCCCAGGTATATAAATACATCCCTACAGGTATATATACAAAAACATCCCCTCAGGTATACAGCTATAGCCCCTGTATTTGTATTATTGCTGTATATAAATACACCCCAGGTATAAAGTTATGGCCCTTGTAATTGTAATATTGTCGTATATAAATACGTCACCCAAAGTATACAGTTATAGCCCCTGTATTTGTATTATTGTCGTATATAAATACACCCCAGGTATAAAGTTATGATCCTGATGTCATTATAAACATGGAAATGCTCCTTACTGTGAGGGGAAGTCCAAATCTGAAAAGGTGTAACTGTTTCGGCTGGTTCACAACATTCTTTACTATAGTAGACAACAAACACTTGTGTGTAGTAATGTGGTGTACGACTGAGGATTAGGTACGATATTGTCATCACATAAATATGTCAACTCCTCTTTGTATGTATATCACGCTGGTTCATTTTCATGTGAATGGATATTTGTGTAAAAATTAAAAAAAAAAAAAAAAAATTGAGGAATTCAAAATAAAAAATATTGTGAGGAATTTAAGAAAAATCACTTAAAATATTGTGAGGAATTCTTTTAAAAAAATATAAGGAATTCATATCTGACCAAAAGTTTGTTCATTTCCTTTTCGTTTTGTACCTTAGAACCTAGTATCACCCCATTCATGTTTCAGGACTTGATATATAAGTTTAGTGTAATTGATATTCAATACATGATTTGCCTTCCAAATAATTTTTGTACATTCCATGTTCATATATCTGCACCTCCTTTCAGTAGAGTAACATGTGAAGGTCGTTGATGTAAAAATTCCATATAAATTAATATTTAAAGTGAAGGTCGTTCAACAAGAAAGGAATCAGTATTCTATAATGGGATATTATCAACTGTAACATTCTTGTCTAAAAGTTCTTTTCAAATCTTTATCAAGATACTGGGTGTGTAGCACACATTTGTAATATAGGTGTCAGAAAGTTGTGTTTATTTTTACTAAAAGTAAAGACCTTTTTAAGGTTATTGTACAGAGGTTTATCAAGGAGTATTTTGTTTAAATTTTTATTTATTGATTATTCTAAACAAGTTATTTTGCTTTGAGATTTAATAACGATTTATCTAAAATAATTGTTTCCGAGGACATCGCCTTATACAAACACAATTTTATGCCATTTATCATCATCTGAAAATTCACAGGCAAGCCCAAATTCAATAATAATTAACCCAAACCCAGTATCTCACAATTTGCTATCAGTATTGTTTTTTACTTAGTGAATATACGTCATTCATGACCTTGACATTCAAGAATTATTTATGAGGTTGTATAGCATGTATGTTATATATTCAATTAAGTCTTTACCACATAAAACAGAAAAAAAGACTTAAGGTGTCCTGGTTTACTTTATTTAAATAGCCTAATGGTGATTACTGTTAAGTCTTTACTATACCTGAATAACACATGTTAAGTATTCATTGTGTAATTTACATACAGGGTTGTACTAAATATCCCCCAGGCCGGATAAAAATTAAAGAGAATGTCCTTAAACTGAAACAAGATTCTGTGATGTCATTTTATACAATTCATAAACAAATCTGATATCATTGATCCTTTCTCATTTCTTATAACACAAAGCCAGCTGGTAACAGATATTTCATGAGTCAAGTTTTTCACAATAGAAATTATTTACGTATATAGCCTGGAAGTGTTTCATTCTTTTGATGAAGCATTAGTTTAGAAGGGATAGATTTGAGACTGGGAGAGATTTATTGTTATTTACAGAGTTATTGCCCATTGTATATTTTGGCCCATTGAATGTTGTGAACATGATGTGTTTGATTGATAATAAACATGAAAATGTATAGCTTATATAATTATGGCGTTATATATATAAATAGGGTTGAAAGGCTGTACTGTATGATAGCTATCCTGGTTTATGTGTTGTTAATCTGGCGGTCAGTTTTGGATTTCTTGTCAAAATTGTACTCTCTTGGTGTCCTTATGGGTCTTAATACATTACTTAAAACTGCATATTATTCAAATATGTTGTGTTGTTGTGATTCCTTGTTTATAAGGTAATAAGAAACGGGATGGAGGGTACCAGGCGTTGAGGGAGGAGGCAGGGTTGGATGTGTTGATGTGTTGTATAGGTATTGACGTAAGGTGTTGGTGTTGATAGTTAATAATGGTATCGGGGACATGCTGTAAACAAGCTGATGTATGGAGGTTTGTTTATAGAGAAACGTGACATCACATTCATCATAATCACCAAGCAGATTAGGAGCAGGCAGGTCAATGATCTGTACTATACTGACACATAGGAGGGTTGTCAAGTCCTCGTAACCACCTCAGAAACAGCTATATATATACACCACCAACAGTGTACACCTGTCTGTTCCACACCTGTGCAATGTTAATGATTTTTGATGTGTGCTTAATGCAGAAAAATGAATTAAATTCCTCGGTGCTAAAGTGATAAGGCAGGATGTGTATTGATCAAATCATTGATAAATGTATAGGAGTCATGTATGCAGAAAAATGACATAACCTTTTACAGTTATAACATACACTTTACCTCCCCTTGGTATATATTGTACAGTTATCTCCCTTCATGATTCTTTGTTGAAATTGTCTCCCCTTTGTGATGTCAACGTTTGATTGTTTTCTTTATCTGATGTCTGTATTGTAATTAAAACTCTTATTGATGAAATTTATGCTACAATAATTCCAACTCACTATCATGAGGAAACTTTACTAACCTTGTATCATGTTAACTGTATTATCAATTTCTAAATATTTTTTTCTTTTACATTTATAGCGGTGGCAGAGGCGCTTCTTTCGACTGTTTGATGATGGAGAGCTTAACTTTTCCGTGGATGAAGATGTAAGTACAAATATTCCAGATGAATATTTATATAAGATATCGCGTGCAAAGTTTAATGTAGAAAGCTACATTTTATGGTAATTAAACGGTATCTTAATTAGTAAACATTAGGGTTATTGTCAAATATTGCATTAATTTTGAGGGTAACAGCATATTCATGGATTGTGAGTGCTACTAAAAATATATATATTTATATAGGAGGGAGAGCTAACGAAAACCCTTAGATTGTGCCTATGGATATTATAGGCTTCTTTAGGATTAGACTTAATGGAGAAAACAATTCTTAAAGATGCTCCACTTTTGACAGAGCATAAAGGATACTCATCATTTGAACAATGATTGGTGTTTAATCATGTATATATATGTCTAATTGCCACAAAAGTAATAATAGAAGTAATTTATCTTCCTTTTGTTTCATGCACAATCAGTACTTAATGGGACTCATTCACGTACCACGTGATACCCGATAACGTTTGTGCGGGACTATTGTTTCTATTGGTGATGGAATGACGTCAAATGACGTTATCGCGGGATAACGTCATTTCAGGGGGAAGATTACAAAGAGCTACGTATACATTCCATCACCACTGGAGATACCAGTCCCGCACAAACGTTATCGGGTATCACGTGGTTCGTGAATTAGTCCCATTCCATATAGGACATATATAGTGCCACATAATTTTTGCGAGATGCAAGTGATCATATTTAATATTTTTATCTTGAAGTAAGATTAAAAGCTCGAACTTTTCTATGTTGGAAATGGTGTAGATTAAGTAAATATTGTAACTGAAGAAAAAAACTAATTTGTCTGCTCTTGTTTTTTTACTGAGAAAAAAATACTATTTGTCAGCAGTGGAGCATCTTTAATGAATTAAACTCTCCATGTTTATGTGTAATAGTACAGTGTATGACCATAGAAGGGAAGTGTAGTGTGTTATTGTAATGATGGTACTGATTAGTATTGATATAGAACAGACTGATATATACACACGGAAAGGATTAAAACATCTAGATAATTATTTACAGCTGAGGAAAAACAATAATATACAGGAAGTACATCAACTAGACACTGAAACTGTCATTGCTACAAGATGTAAATCAGTTCTGTAACCATCAATGAAACTCGTTAGGAAGTATGATTTCCTCTACAGAAGTCTGAGTTTTATTTCCCGTAAAAGTAACACTTCCTGTGAAAATTCTATTCATAAATTTACAGGAAACTTGAAAAATGACAAATCTGTCCCCAGGAATATAATTGTAATATTGACTTGGAAATGATAATCTATAGAAAATTTAATACTGTAAAAGACATTGAGAAAAAAAAATTCCCAAAAATAATCTGAAATATTTATAATTATTGTTTGAAACTGTTTTATTGTTTGAAAGTGTAAAAATATGAAATGGGATTTGAAAAATAGGAAAATTACCAAAAAAGAAATTACCATGAAAATTAAATAATCCCTTTTCAGCTTTTATGTTATATACAATTGTTATTTTTTCTTCATGTCCAATTATATTAAGGTGTTTTAAGAGATGACCAGTTACGGAAAATAGTTCTTAAAACTTTGTTTGCAATGTATAGGCTAAACATCATATAAGTGCCCAAGACCACAAGAGTTACTTCCCTTCGGTGATAAATAGAAATATCCAGAACACTCAATACTTTTTCTAATATTTTTTATTTTTAAGGTAAAATTGATCATGTTGTTTTATAGCCATAACATTTATTACCTTCTTTCAGTGCTTCGTAATTCATTCAGCCAGATGAAACAGTAAAAGCAATTTGTGTAGTCATTGTGAAATGAAGAAAACTAAATGAACACCTGACATTAGTTGGTAGGAAGGTGACATCATATATAACAACAGATTTTTCTAAAAGTAGATTTTATTCATGAAATCATATTTCATTTCTCTGACTTCAGCCTGACACAGTTCCACAAGGTGCGGTGGACATGAATAAATGTACAGAAGTGGGGGATGCTGAGAAAAAGACGACCCACACCAACTCTCTGTATATCATCACCCCTAACAAGACGTACTACATCAAGGCTGGGTCCAAGGAGGAGATCATGTGGTAAGTCTTACTCTATAGGCTTTATAATTCTGGTCATGTGGGCCATTAAAGGGAATAAGGATAGTGACACTTGAAATTCAGAGAGAACAGGCAGATATTTGTGTATGATAATAAGGGAATGTGGAAAAAAGGGAAAATTGAGAGAAAAGTAATATTAATAAGTATTATACATTGTAAAACAAACTAAAGCATTATAAAACAATATTATTTCAATCAGTTATGAAGTACAGGTATGTTTTTAACATGATTAATACATAATGTCATGTTATACCCTTTCTTCTATTGTAGATAACCTGTTTGGAGAATTTCAATTTTTTACACTTTGATTATTATCTATTTTCATGTTTTTTCTCCAGGTGGCAAGAAGTACTTTCTGTGTTTCCAAGGTCATTACCGAAGCCCAAAAATCGACGCTTCACCATGCCCATATTTAGCAATAAAGACAAAGAGAATGTTCAGGTTGGTAGAAAACTGATGCAAGGGAGGTAATCCTTATGAAAAAAAATAAGAAACTAAGAAAGAACTAGTGAAGAAATTAACAAGGGGAGTAACTCAGCATTGCTTGAAAATTAAGACTCATTTGATATATAAAGAAATTGTAAACATTTAGGAGGATATTGTTTATTTTATTGCTTTCTAGTTCTTTAACATTTGTAATTGTGTTGGCCAATGTTGAAACTGTTCAGACAGATGACTTTCAGTTGACTATCTTATGATAAAATGTTTGTTTGCTGTTTTAGCCATTGACAACAGACTCCCACAGAAAGTTGCCGAGTGTGAGTAGCCTCACGGACGGGGACATTCCTGCAGTCAACAATCGTTTCGAGGTTGAAAAGGTCAAGGTTAAGGAGCAGGCCTTCTCAACCTATCGAGGTGTTCGTAACATGAAACACAGAACAGACAAACACTACCAAGAAGGGTTACGTAAGAGCAGCAGTCTACATGACCTTTCTTCCGAAGATGCCAAAGATGTCGGTATGGGACTTGCATCTTCCAAGTTCCTTAGTCGTTCTGGTGATAGACTTAATTATGTAAGTTCAGGTTCACATCCCGGTATAGAGAATGCTGCCCGCGTGCTAGCAGATTCCAACTACAACAACCCTTACTGCACTGTCCCGCGCAGGACATGGCAGACGCTGGCCGCCAACACCACTTCCCCGCCATCCTCTAACACGCCTAGCTCTGCATCTGCCAACAACCCTTCCTCCTCCCCATCCTCTCATCCTTCTGTGAACGCCAACTCCAGCCACATCCCCATTATTCGTCGTAAAAGCACTGCTGATACTCAACCCTCCGCTGCCACAACCAGCACCAAACCTAAGAGTGCCAGTGAGCGGGCCCGCCTCCACAGGGAACGCTCAACAAGCATGAAGGACTTTCCGACCCAGTTCTCCTTGCCCAAGCCGGATGGTACCCGCATGTCCATGTCCAGTCTTGACCGCCTGTCTTCCTCTACCAGCCATTCGGATGGTCAGCCCTCCAATAGACCGTCTGGGCGTCGTGATTTGTATGAAGTTCCTACTAACAACTTGAATCAGACGGATGAACTCAAGGTAAGTGAAAAAAGATGTTATGACAATTTTCAACATATTTTGTAGGCTTCTGATGTTCAGAATGGCCAAAGCTTATCTGCTTGTGTGTGCTATATAAAAAATCCAGGATAGCTCTGAACGTTTGCTGGTAAGCTGCATTATCCTAGGATGGAATTTTGGAGGGCATGGATGTGGTCTAGGTTACTTGTCAAAGAACTAATCTGTTTATTGTAGGCGTACAGTCGATGATTGGAACCTATATAACTGAGAGAGCCTTGGTCCAAGCCAAACTTATGCTTAAAATTTCAACTTGTATTTGATTTTGGTAACAGAATAGTTCAAAGTTTTCCTTGTTTTCTGATATACTCAAGGGACAAAGATGATCATTTAACCAAGTGGTCTTTATACAAAGGTCAAATTGTGTTGGCCATTTGGGACACCAAGAAAGTGGTCGTTATACAGAGATGGTTGTAATATGGAGACGGTTGTAATACAGAGGTTGTCACTGGGGCTGGTTTTACTGTGTTTTATACTTATGATAGCTATATATATCCCCTACATTGGACTGGGAAATTGATTGTTTGTAATTGGTTAGCTTAATTTACTAAAGGCCATTTGTCTTTAGACCCAAGTTTTTATGTTGATCCTATGGTCAGACCTTTTTAACTACAATATGTGTAAACTCATATACAAAGATACAGTGTTCACATTTTGAAGTTGGTGTTCAGTTTGATTTCACATTGTACAAGACTTTCCTAAGATGCATGACGAACGATATGTATGCATTCCTAGGATCAATAAATTTTCAGGAGCTTTTAATTAATTCTTGTTATGCAAACATATTCATTGCTTAATTCATGGATTTGCATTTGATTTTTTTCTTCCTACAATTAACTATTGTATGTTACTATATTTTGATAACTTGTTACTAAATATAAACTTTATTTTGACGGGACCTTTCGTTTGATGGCCTAACCTGGTAACCTTGACCTTTCTGTCTACATCGGCATCAGCACTGCCTAAAATATATCGTAGGTCAGCCCTCACCAGACACTTCAAAGGCCACCTACATAATACCGAGCACAAACGAGAATTAATTATTATCTGAGTTAATAAAGCATGTGTCACCAAACACACTTTTCATTTCCTGAGTGGTGTTTGGTGTGTAAGTATTCCTCAAGTTGTCTTATGGTTTACATTGCTACCTATCGTGATCTGGGATACTGTAGTGAAGATTGGTAACATTTGTCTCATTGTACTGTAGTTGAATTTCATTTTGGAGAAAATTTTAGCATCATTTGGTGAATTTGAAATGCTTTCTGATAGAAAAGACCAATTCTATCATAGGATAAAGTTTTTGGGCTATCTTGCTGAATTTTCAGTGTTTTCTGCAGCGTTTCATTGATGAATTGTAATTCTTTCTCTTTAATTAATTGCAGGTAAAATATGCAAGATATTATACCTTTGGGGACTTTTATTGATCAAAATGTCATGATAAAGATTTTAAGTTTTAAAACAGTTTAATTAATTGTAGACATACATAGTTTAATGTTAAGCTGATTTAAATGTTTCAAACCAAGGAGAAATAATCTAGAAATTTTCTGAAAAAATCTTGTCACAAGATGGGCGTGTGGCCACTGTGGTATTTTAGTTGGAATGTTGACAGAGGAATCTAAACATACACAGTTTTAACTAGATCTGGGAGTTTCTGGTTCGAGATATCCTCCTTACATAAAGATTTAAACAATATTATATTGTAGGACATGTATAAGTGTCATGTTTTGATGTGTGTATTGTAAGAAATATTAAATTGATAACATAAAAAGCCTTTTTATTACACAGAATAAAACTGTTGTCTGAAAATTCTTTATAGTTGGTTTGGAGGATTTAATACAAAATGAAATCCATAACTCATTGTGGTTTTATTGCTACGAGTTTATAGTGACAGCAATACCAGAAATTTAAAATAAGTTTAAAGATGCTCCACCGCTGACAAATGGTATTTTTTCACAATCAAAAACAGAAGCAGACGATTTAGTATTTTTCTTCAGTTACAAAAGTTACTTACTTTACACCATTACCACCATTGAAAAGTTTGAGCTTCTAATTTTACTTCAAGTTAAAAATATGAAAAATAATTAATTGCATCCCGAAAAAAATCTGTGGCACTATATCCTATATTGAATGAAGTACTGATTGCCATGCAACAAAGACAAAATAAATTATTTTATATTATTTTTTGTGTTAATTAGACATATGTATACACGATTAAACACTAATTATTGTTCAAATAATGAATATCATTTATGCTCTGTCGGTTAGGGCTGCGGTGGCCGAGTGGTTAAGATGTCCTGACATATTACCACAAGCCTTCCACCTCTGGGATGCGGGTTCGAATCCCATGTGGGGCAGTTGCCAGGTACTGACCGCTGACCGGTGGTTTTTCTCCGGGTACTCCGGCTTTCCTCCACCAACAAACCTGGCACGTCCTTACATCACCCTGGCTGTTAATAGGACGTAAAACTAAACTAAACAAACAAAATGCTCTGTCGGCGTGGAGCATCTTTAAAGTTCAGGTTATCTGTGATCCTATAGGGATATTCCATGTCCTAACCGCTATAAATCTCTACAGATAGATTTGTTACCTACTTACAATTGTCAGCCCATGCTGCAAATAAGTTAATGACACGTTAATGTGGTGTTAAAAAGCGTATTTCAGAATGTAGCTATTGTGCTTTGATTTAAGTCCTCTTTTTTAATGAATATTGTTTTTCTGTAATGCTCTTTAGGGGAGGATTCGATGCACTTTTCTAAAATCTTTTAATGAATAACGATTATGTGAATTTACATAATTATTGGTTACCTGTATAATATCAGTCTGTTTTTACAATCTAACATTGATGTTTGGGCGTAATTGGTTTTAGATTCAGCTGTATGTTGTAAACATATCATTTTAACCCCGGTGGTGAATACCTGAGGTTATCTCTTTACATTTAGTAATTTTCAAAATATTGACTTTAAATCAAACCCAGTGATTATACAGACAGGTGTATGGTTAATTACAATCACCGTGGCTGTAGGCTAGTATCAGTTACCCATTAGTGATCATCTTCTACAGTTAGCGACTGAACAGAAAAACTTCAGGGCATATCTAATTTAAATGTTGTACCTAGGCCTTTGTTTTACTGATAACTAGAACATTACAGATATCTTTACATTTACTGATGGGATGGCATTGTATATATTGTCCGAGTGGCGCGTGGATGTTTGGCACAGTTACCTCCATGTATAGTAGAAAATCCAGCCTTGTTTTGAGTCCAGGAATTCAATTTGTATGGAAACATTTCACGGGTTGGAAGCTTGACAGATCTTTGTATATACATTTAGTGTTGAAATTTCAATGATAGCAAGTCAACACTCTATCAGGCTACGGATATATGGTTACATATAGGCGTTTGTATAGATGAGAATAAAGAGCTGGTTAGTGTCATAACTATACAAATGATACAGGCCATTCACGATCACCGTAATTAAGTTATGTACATTACAAATTATAAGGTTAAGGTATTAGCAAATGAACCTTGTCTTAAATCAATAACGAATATTGATTGACATACGTGGAAAACATTTCAAGTAGATGCCAATGTATGCATTAGCTTCTGTTGTATGCTTTGGTCAAAATTTCGAAAGTTCTTGTTTGGAAAGTGGTGGTAATCTTTGCTTGTATATTCTAATATAATCAAATCTCGATGTGTGTACATATAGACTTTGAAAGGATTTTTGACAGCCTTGGCTTGAGGTGGTCTAGGGACGGCCAGATTAGCTGTGATGTTTGTATGACAAGTGGTACCAGTGGAAATGGTGCCCACCAATGACCAAATACAATCTGCGTAATTGGTTGATTCTGTCGATTACTACAGCCGATCTCTTACCTTGCTGTTGATACAAGCTACGGAACAAACGACAGGATCTTAAGGCCGAGCCAGTAAACTGGACATCGGGAATCAATAGATCGCTTTTCAAGTGATGTGATTTGTAAAGGTATTTTACACAGGTAGATATGACTAGGCCCTCCTTATCAGTTAAAGTGCTATAGGTACAGTCTCCACCAGCGGAGTGAAAACAAGGAATTTTAACTTTTCTCCGGAGACTACATTTATGTAAATAATTTTGATATTTGAATTTTAAATTTTAATGGCTTTTAGTAAACATCAGGAGGTAATGAAAACTTTTTGAAAGGGATATAAAAATAATCCATGTACAGTAAATGGATATTTTGGAGAGGGAGTTTACCATCTCTTACCAGTTTTATAGGAGAATGGGACATTTGACAGTGTTATCATTGGAAATGGAATTTGACTTGTCCACTGAAGTCGAATACAGCCCGAGGAATAATACATTAAAGAAAACACTGGTGTATTCATATCCTGGATATAGGTATGAATAACGGGGAATGAATGATATTGTGTAACTCACTCTGATACTGTGACACGTACAAACAAATCGTAGACGCGCAAGTGTCTTATGTAAAAGGTAGAGCAGTGAAAAATTACTACCTTGCTGTCAACAATGAATGGGCAGAAAATTTTTTTCTATTTTTAATTTTCAATTCTGCAGTGCAATAATGCTCTATTTTCATGACAAAGACATAACGGATATTGTCTGATTTATTGACAAAATCTTTTTACCAAAGTTTGACACCGAGTACCGTGTTGACTCTGAATCGTGCACACAGCATTCATGTAGACAATTTTCAAATGACTTAAAAAGGCGAGTCAAATTTCTCTCTTAGTTCTGTGGGAATTAGTGTACCAAGTTTTTGGTGACGTTGAAAGTGAATTATTGAGAGAAAATTATCACCAGAAACAGCATGGCTTATGAATCAGAAAGTGTCGACATGAAGGACTATATGTACTTGATTAACCACCTGGAGCTCTATGTCGACTTGTACATATGGAAAAATCAGAAGCTGCGGCAGGTGAGACATATTCCAAGATGTGTTTGTGATAATGATTTATACATGTAGGTTTCTCTCTGGCCATTCCTGACAAAGTGAGAAATGTCCAAAGTGTACCTGATAAATATGTTATAATTGCCTATTCCTACTTGCTAGTCCAATGCTATTTTGGTACAGGATATATATATATAAGTAATGCACTTATTTGTTGTATTTTTGTTCTGAAATATTTTGTATTCATATCAAATAGCCGAGGCATCATTTGATATAAAATTGGTATACTCTAGATTTCATAGTTCAGTTTCGCTGATACATATATATGTACTATATTTGTCTTCAAAACAATTCGGAATATGGTTGAAAATCTTTTGAAAAGTTTTTACCTGAGCTCCATATTTTAGCCTTCTAAGTAATGGTGACATAGGTCGAATGAATCGGAATCTTTATTTTCCCGTTTAAATGATTATATTAATTTGTAGTGATAATATTGAACAAAGCCTGTATGGATATGACTCGAAGGCATGCATGTCTAATATGTAAGATTTTTAGATGAGCTGTCGACACAAAGACAAAATGTCGCGGGCGAGTCAAGATCTCACCCGTTAACATTATACACCGATTCTAACCTCAAATGTTATCAAAATGTTAGTACTACCTGATGTATGGCGATTTCAATCTGTCTATTTAACATGCTTTAGTAGGTCTTTTTTTTTTACGTCAATATCTGCCCCGGCCATATTTGTGTTAACGGTCGACTTACCATGTCATTAGAGCACATGGTAACACAGAAAAGTTTTCCTCCTGAATTTGAGACCAGTGTCTGACTTTTGAAGAATACTTAAAAAGCATTAGATTGCTTCTATTGAAAGTTGTCTTTCATTATAAATTGAGCCAAGGTCGGAATCGACAAGTTGTTGACTTTTCACATTTTCTGTTCATGATTAAAGAGTCAGGTTAAATGTTTACTGTGGGAGGGTATAAGGTTACAAACTAACTTGAGCTCAATCCAGCAGAATATGATTAAAGGAATTAGAAACCATTGAAATTAAAATCGGAATATAAATATGATTAAAAATCATAAACCATTAAAATCACTTACGAATTCTATTACTTTGGGATTGAGACCATTAAAATTGCTTCTAGAATCAGTTATTACTTTGGGATCGTCTCGGTCATGACCCATCCTACAATTGTTTAAAAATGTTTGTGACATTAATAGCTGACATAGAATATTATGAAGTACTTTGTATATCTATAACAGACTGAGGCCGTCAGGAGCTGTGAATGGCTTTACTTATCTTGGTAAATACTGGTAACATGTCAGTGTGTGCCCAGGGCTCAAGTTTGTCGTAAGGTCCTCTATTTATTGGGGTATACTGAAAATATTGGCTGATTAAGATTCCAATTATATTAAACTAATCTGAACTTAAAGTCACTACTGATACCATACCATTTATTGAAGAAAGAAGTTTTATCTATCTCTCTCTGACATTCTCTGTTTATTTGTTAAAATTTTTAGCTGAATAGCATGAAAGTAAAAGATTGTTTTAGAAGAATTAATTACAATAAACATAATAACACCATATTTGCCTTAATTAAGCAATATAGCCATTGTGCTTTGACCTCTGACTCAATACTCTCTTTGTCCTCATATTGGAGACCATGTCTGTATCCATGGAGATTTGTCCCTCGTGATCAACCAATTAAAATAAAGCCCTAAGATCATGGATCATTCGAGTCTACAAACTTTTACTTCCGGAATCAAAGATGGTTACATAAAAGATTTCGGCCTTTTTAATAGGCTTGATTGTTTCATGACCTTTGAACCTGTAGGTAGTTTTATGTAGATGGGTGTTTTGATGCCTTTCCTCGGGTGATGGAAATCCTTGTTATACTGAGCTCTTGATGACAGGATTGTAAACTATACTTGTTGAGAATGTATTAATGTGTGTTTTGAAACTATTATGGCTTACGTATCAACTTTCACATTTTGTTGTCTTTCAAAGCATATCTCCTTTCCAATGTGATAGCTTGAATACCAGAGGTAAACTAAATGTTTCTCTAAAAGTATATGTTATTATAAAATTGGTGAAGGGGAAGGTGTACTTTTTGAGATAAAATGAAACTTAATTCACACATCAGAAATGGTGCGCCGGATTTTCAAACATTTCTGACCGTGAAAGTGCTATCTTACTGGAACTACCAAGTCATTAAGTTTTGTTGTTTTTACTGTATGAGACAAAAGAAACCAACCTTAATCATTATTTGGTATTTTGGCAAGTGTTTTGAAATAAGAACTTTTTTGCACCAATGGAAAGTGGTCTTTAGTTAAGAGATTTTGAACGTTATATGGATGTTTATGTATAAATATAAATTTATGAAACTCTTGGCATTAGAAAATTTAGGATTCAATCTCCTAAGAAATCTTTTTACAAGATAAAAGCATGACTACAGATGTTGGAAAAATACTGTATAAAGTTGGAAATTTTCAAATGACCATTTGATGGCAGTTTTAGTCGTTATAGACAGGTAAGATCTCGTCAGTACAGGTGTGGATGACATACCTGTCGCCCTACTACACCACAACAACACAAACTCTCACCACAGGTCACAACACACTCGGTAAATTACCTTGCCTAACCCACTCTTTATCTTATAAACAGTCGAATTTCACTCAGTTTCCCCTAAAATTTCATCATTAACATGAAACTTTCTCCAGACTTACTGACCCATTTAGCCAGCAAAGACACTGGATGTCTTAATTATACACAGGTAATTGTATATACAGCTCACTATAGTAATGAACATCTGCAAAAAATGCTAAATCTTAAGGACAGATTAAGGATGCTGTCTTCCCTAAAGTCAATAATAGAATGTCCCATCTGTATATCTGAAGGATGAGTTCATTGCTATGGTAAGGGATGATTGGAATGACATGTGAACTGGGATATTGGTATGAGGATGAGGCACTTTGCTGATAAAGTCGGTTTAAGTGACAGACAGCTATATGTATACATGAGGTGGGGTGACCTGTGGTGTGTCACCCTAGTAGACCAGGCTACATTGCTAGGTATGTGTCGTCCTCATATAGACCTGAACTGTCCTTCTAAGTCTGAGATTAAGGATTTATAGGACCTTTAGGACCATCCTAAACCAGGCTGAAACATCAGGAATGTGTCATACTAAGTTATATAGCGGTGTGTATATGGTGTATTGTCCTTCTTAGCCTGAGCTTTAGGATGTATAGGACCTTTAGGACGTTCTAGACCAGGCTACATCAGCAGGTATGTCTCATCCTGATATAGACTTTTATTGTCCATCTAAGCCTGAGATTTAAGACTTATAGGATCTTAAGGACCATCCTGTCTTATCCTGATATAGATTTGTATTGTCCTTCTAAGCTTGAGATTTAGGACTTATAGGATCTTTAAAGGACTATCCTAGACCAGGCTACAACCTCCGGTATATCTCATCCTCAGTTATATATATTGGTATAGATTTGTGTTATCCTTCTCAGCCTGAGAATTAGGACTTACAGAATATTACATTGTCCTGAACACTTATAATCATACAGGACAAAAAGTGTATGTGGCATCCTAAAGTTCGCAAAAACATCAGTTATGTATGAAGGACTAAATATGTTGTATCCTCGGGGAACTGATCGGACATCTTAGACCAAAGGAGTTGTGTCTATAGACCAAAACTGTAGCATCGTGAGAGTAGCCATTGATGTGACAAGACAGTATATGTGAAAAGAAGGTGGTGTGTATCCACAATATCCACAATAAGTGATGTTAGGTCTGAATATATATTGCATCAGTGGCCGAGTGGTTGAGAAGTCACAACATATTTCCACAAGCCCTCAACCTTAGGGTCGTGAGTTTGATTCCCATGTAGAGAAATTTTTTTCTGTGTTCTCCGGTTTTCCTCCACCACATAAAACTTGGCACCTCCTTATATATAATTAGATATATAATTATATAAAAATGTTGCTTCCTTATAGCATTGTGTAATTGGACTAAGTGTGATATAAAACAAATACTTAGATAAATGACTAGAAGATGGAGATTTATACTGAAATGTGTAGTTAAGTTCTGGCATTATGCACATCTTGTGTATGCATGTGTAAGTTAATAAAAGGATGGGAACAGCTAAACGGATTACTGCTGTACTGTATGTAAATTAATTCTGAATTATACACAAGTTTTGTAGATACTTAGAAAGCGTTTTACAGAGAATATATTCAACAAGTTGTCATTCTAGACAAATTCATTCAATATGACACAATGATTATACGCAGATGTGAGAGAATATTAAAGACAGAAAAAAACTTAAATTGAAAGGAAAATAGGTGTGTTGTTTGACAGCTGCTACAGGTATCTCAATTATACTGGATTTAATGTTATATAAATGAGGCTTTTAACACAAGTTATAAAATATTTGTTGTTTGGTCGCATTATATGTTATTTCCTATATACACATATATAGCATACATAAAATCTTTGAAAATTGAGGAGTTTGATTTAGGGCTTGTCTTATCAATCCTCCTCATAAAATTGTCTTATATTGATTTAAGAAGAAATAACATTAAAATAATGACGTAAGAAATGTTGTTATTTAGTAAGGGTCAGTGCACGATTTGTGTGCACCTGTATCTTAACGAGTTTCAGTCAATGTTGTTATAGATATGTACAGGTGTCCTTGTACCTGGGATTTGGAATATGTCACAGTGTGTGTTAAAATACACAATGGCCAGGGTGTAAATTAAAGTTGTAATACTGACAGGGGTCATACCTATAGGTGTCCAAATGTTTACACAAGTGTGTATACTTTGTTTGATTTGATACATAAATCAATGAAGAAGAATGAACTATACAAGATAGAGTTTGTTCAGTGCAGTTTTATGGCTGCAAAGTAAATATTTTACCAGAAATAAATCTGAACAGGTTCTCTAGTGCCAAATTCAAATATGAATTCAGTACAAACACAAACCACTGTTTTCATCATGAATTTTGTTAACAATAAACTGTGGATACTTCGAGCTCGCATTCTCACTGCAATTAATACTGGGTGATTGACTTTCTGGTATAGGGCTTGTTTTCTCTTTTAACTAATTTTGCATGATTTTTTCTCAAAACAGAGTACCTTAAAGATCATTAGAGCGTTGACTATGAAACTTTTGAAAAACAACTGGAATATCTGTTGAGTAGCATCCTCAAGCTTGTTGTGGAATGGGAGAAATGAACTGGTCTGTGCTGTTGGAGATGTGTTCTTAGTAAAGGCATGCAGCCTATATAGCTGCTTTATATGGTTTGGCAGCCATACTGTACTGTATGATGTCCTGTGTAGATGTGCTGTGAGATAACCCTTACTTGTCTAATCTTAAAGTCCTTGGCTGTAAAATCATGTGAAACATGCCTTACTTTGAGTATAACATGTTATCAGGGTGACGTAGTTGATGTTGACTATAAATGGTGAATTCATGGTGATATGGACAGTTTCCTTGTCTCTCTTGAGGTGATGAATCATGATGGTTGGTTACATACCATCACAATAGGGATTTCAGGCCACCAAATGTAACATTACACTTCATTATCTGTCCGTACCTTTATAGTTATCTCAGGTCTCTGACTTTATTATCGTACATGTATGTTAACACATAAAACCTTGATTACACTGAGAAATTTAATTCTCTGTTCTGAATCTAGGTGCATTTTGGAGAATAGAGGTGAAAATGATACAGATATGTATGGGATGAGTCAAAACTAGTGTGCATTCATTTGATAATCATGTTCCACTAGGTACAGTTTGGCTTTGTTTGTTTTAGGCCTCCTTCTCTGCTGTAGATGTTTGTGAGTTGTGTAAATCTCCAGGGATTTGGCATTTCTGTGATAATCTGTTTTAAAAGACTCCTTTCGGACATATGCTATCCAGTCAGGATTAGCTTTAAAACCTACGTCCTGTGGAACGTTAGATATCAATGTTGTTATACACCTTGTAGAAAATGATATACAACTGGATTTAATCGTCTAACTCTATATTTGGTACTTTCAAACAAGAAAGAAATCTAAGGAATTTCTAGCAGTGAGGAAAATTCACTTTTTACACCCTACTTAAACGGAGGGAGGGTATGTTTACCCATGCCTGTTGTGTGACCAATTTCATATGGAAGCAGGATCTTTTAGACTTTTTGAGTTTTATAGACATTTTTAGTTTTGCTCAATTTGATTTATTTTTGAAATATTGGCTCACAATTTCTCTGTATTTGTGTTGTAGATGGCCAAATCCACAGAGTTCCAGGCAGCAAGTAGAAGTAGGTCACAACCGTCCATTTCTGGCAGTTCTCCACAGAGCCAGGGTTCACCTTCCAATAAGTACGAGGTAAAGACTCCACTTACAAACTTTATTGTCATTTATTTGTTTGATTACTTCATGGAAAAATCATCTTTGAAAGACCAATTTGAGTGTTAGTTATCAAAATTTAAATATTGGTCTGTCAGTTGAATCATTTAAAAAGCAAACCAGCAATTTTGGTTAGATGAAAATTTGTTTATAAATTTTTTCAGAAGAATTAATCTTCTTTATGTGTCATTGGTATTAAATGCAACACAATTTATTTGGTAGGATCTGATGTACATGAAGAAAGGCTGGCTAATCAAACAAGGGTCTTCTGAGAAGGTAAGGCAGTGTAGCAATACACGAAGTGGTCTGGTACGACGGTCTTTGGTCATACAATAATACTACCATGGGAAGGCAGTGTAGCAATGCACGAACTGGTCTGGTACGACTGTCTTTGGTCATACAATAATAATACCATGGGAAGGCAGTGTAGCAATACACGAACTGGTCTGGTATAACTGTCTTTGGTCATACAATAATAATACCATGGGAAGGCAGTGTAGCAATACACGAAGTGGTCTGGTACGACTGTCTTTGGTCATACAATAATAATACCATGGGAAGGCAGTGTAGCAATACACGAAGTGGTCTGGTACGACTGTCTTTGGTCATACAATAATAATACCATGGGAAGGCAGTGTAGCAATACATGAAGTGGTCTGGTACGACTGTCTTTGGTCATACAATAATAATACCATGGGAAGGCAGTGTAGCAATACACGAAGTGGTCTGGTACGACTGTCTTTGGTCATACAATAATAATACCATGGGAAGGCAGTGTAGCAATACACGAACTGGTCTGGTACAACTGTCTTTGGTCATACAATAATAATACCATGGGAAGGCAGTGTAGCAATACACGAACTGGTCTGGTACGACGGTCTTTGGTCATACAATAATACTACCATGGGAAGGCAGTGTAGCAATACACGAAGTGGTCTGGTACAACTGTCTTTGGTCATACAGTAATAATACCATGGGAAGACAGTGTAGCAATACACGAACTGGTCTGGTACAACTGTCTTTGGTCATACAATAATAATACCATGGGAAGGCAGTGTAGCAATACACGAAGTGGTCTGGTACGACTGTCTTTGGTCATACAATAATAATACCATGGTAAGGCAGTGTAGCAATACACGAACTGGTCTAGTCGTAGGCTGGCTAATCAAACAAGGATCTTCTGAGAAGGTAAGGCAGTGTAGCAATACACGAAGTGGTCTGGTACGACTGTCTTTGGTCATACAATAATAATACCATGGGAAGGCAGTGTAGCAATACACAAACTGGTCTGGTACGACTGTCTTTGGTCATACAGTAATAATACCATGGGAAGGCAGTGTAGCAATACACGAAGTGGTCTGGTACGACTGTCTTTGGTCATACAGTAATAATACCATGGTAGAACAGTGAAATATTTCTTATTTAAAGTTCTTAGGTATATGAAGTAATCTGTTCTAGAGGGTAGATGTTGATTGTTTTATCATTTGTTTAAGAGAAACTTTGTAATTCCTCACAAATGCAAATAACTTAACGTGTAACTAAATACTTAGGTAGTCCTGAGAGAAAACTAGGAATAATTAGTCCTGAGAGAAAATGATTTTGTTTAAGATAGATTCAATACAAACTAGTCTGTGGATAGTATACTATGATCCTCCCATTGATTGTTTGATGATGTTACCATCATCTATTACATTTCTAATTAATTCAAATTAAGCTATTGAATTATTGAATTAAAATTTTTAAAAATATTGATCGTTAATTGCGGACAAAATGGTGTTAATTAACATTTATTATATTTTTTTCAGGACTGGAAGAAACACTGGTTTGTACTGACAGGAAACTCCTTACGGTATTATAAAGATGCTCAGGCAGAAGAAAGCAATACTCTAGATGGTCGTATCGACCTTTCTACGTGTTTCGACATATCCGAGGTGGATATTGGTCGTAACTTTGGCTTCCGGATTAAGGTGGGTTTGGCAGGAAATTGTACTTTGATGTGGAATGAAAATCTGTCTAAATCGAAGGCTATTGCTTTTCTGATACTTAACCTCCTGTCAGTCCATTTTAGAGGCATAATTTTGCTAACAAAATCTTGAAAGATAAAAATATAAAAAAAATCCTTCTTAATTTCAAACTTAATTCCTTCGTACTTGGAACATGTATATTACAATCTGCTGTAAACAAATGATACCTTACCTAATAAAAGATTTTGTTACATCAGATAATTGTAATAAAGTTTTGAAAAAGTTGGATTCAGAACTCATCTAATTAACAGAAAGAATTAGTGTATCAAATTTTTTAAAGCTATATATTATTGGCAGAAAATGTATACCCAATGAAGATATTTCTCTACATGCATATCAAGGCAGAGAAGATCACTGTTTCACTCTTTTAGTTTTTCTGGCCTAATGATATTTTGATTCAATGTTTCCTTTCTTTTTTCAGTCACGCAATGGGGAATATGTCCTGGCTGCTATGACCTCTGGGATTAGAAACAATTGGTTAAAAGCAATACGTCTTGTAATGGACTTACAAACCGGCACTAAATCTACCTCTTCTCTCTTATCAAACTCTGCCGACTCCTCACCTCGTACTGTGGACGACCTTGACCTTAGTGCTTCAGCCGACAGTAGTCGATTAAGTGGGTCAATAGACAGTCGATCATCATCAGAAAGTCCCAAAGAAATTCATAAACGTGCTACGACAAAAAACATGAGGCGACATTATTCCGATGTCAGTCCTGGAAATGTGAAATTTTCTGTGAAGGATTTATCTCCCCCTTTGTCTCGTATTTCGCAACCTCCGACCATTGTAGGTGTGGTGAGTGGAGGAAACACTCCCCCGGAGAAAAACTCCCTCGTGGGTCAAGGTGATCAAGTAGATTCAACCAATAAGAATTTACTAAGTAGTTCTAAGTTTTCACCTGAGCCATCGTCATCTTTAACATCTAGTAGGACAGAACCAATGAATAGGTACGTAGAAGGCAGTGATGGTTCTTCCCTCCCCTCATCTGTACCGTCTGCCTCAGTGGCAGGGGAAGACTTTAACTCACGGCGAGCTGTCAGCAGTGAAAGTAAGAAAGAGGAAGACGAAAAATCAAGACGGGCAAAATCACCAAGTGCTCGAGTGAAAGAAAAGTCACGCAGTAGTAAAGGGGGAAAGGTTCAGACACCACCACAACAGGCGTCTGATGACGAAGGTTACGGGTTGTCTGCTGCTGCTGAGGAGGAAACAGTTAGCTTACAAGTGATGGACCTTCATCAACATTTATCAGGGGTAAATTCTGAAATCCATTAGACTTTTAGGATATCATGAAAGTTCGTATACTCAGAATTATCTGAATTGATTGGTGTTACAGGCCAAGGGAAATAACTCAAGATATAGTCTAATTAAAATGTTGTTGTCAAGTTTGCTGTAATTTGTTTGACTATTTTTGAGAAACAAAGTTGTAAATGGGAGAAACATTTTATATACATAATTCATGTACATATTGGTCTGTACAATATAAAGGAGCTTATCATTTTTGGTGGAGCTGAAAATCTTATAATACCTTATGCATTATACATGATACAATCAGATGTCTGGCCCTCTGTAAAAACTGGTAGGCAACAAATATAATTAAGCATGAAAATAACAATTAATGAATATTACCTATGTAACACGTTTGTTTTTGCATTCTAACATGATATTACTTATTTGATTCCCTCACAGGAAAGTTACACGGAATCAGATAATCACTTTACAATATCCGAGGATACACCTGCTTCCACGGGTGATTCTTCAGCTGGTGGCGACGGTATGCTGGTGGAACTCCTAGAAACGGAGGTACAAACATCTCTCTACTTTATTGTTTTCAATATCACAAGAGTTCTCTTGTATCTTGGAGGTTTGCAAGTATTTCTCCTCCAACCCAAGCTTGTTGTTCAGTAGACATTTGTGAAGAAATATGCAAATTTTATTACCAATGTAAATCTACAGTCATTTTATTTCAATGACAATTCTTTTCTAAATTGAATTATCGACGAAAAAGTATTGATAAAATATTACAAATATTGATGAAAAATAATATATAAACAACAAATTGATTAAAATATTATCCGATAGATTGCTGAACTACCACAAGCTTCATTTTCTATTTTATCGTTTGAATTAGATGCATGCATTTATGTTATTATTATCTTTCTCTTTTAATTTACTTTTATTTAGTTAATCCCGCTAACCATTAATTAATTACCATTCCATTATTATGAACTTCTAGGAAGCTAATCTGTTAATTATGTTAACAAGTGAAACAAAACTTCAAGGTAGCAAGTTTTAGTGAACTTTTAACTGATATACTGTATTTGCATATAGTAGAGTTGTCTGCCCATGTGAGTAGGTTTTGATTGTGATGTCAGGTGTTTGCGAGCGTAATATACTTTTCCAAGAAAATGATGTGAATTTCCCTTGCAACATCACAACTAATACCTAACTGCAAGGGAGGTAACAAGCAAGGACAGAATGATAAAGAGAAAATCAAGAAACCATATTTTTACCAATCTTACAGAAAATGTATAATTTACTGAAATATGTTATTACTCTTACCTCCAGTCAGATCAAACACGTGACTTTTTGAAAAAGAAAAATTTCTTTCACTTACGATTTATTTTTGCATTTTTCGTGATCAAAGTACATTCGTGAAAGTTTAAGTCTTTGAATGTGATATCTACATCATTTATATTGATTAGGGTTTGCATTCAATTTTAATTTCAATCTTTGCCGAATTGTTTTGTTATGAAAACCACAAAAGTCATGAAAGAAAGTTGCTTTACTAAATAAATCAATCAGTATCATTGTGTCTAGCTAATGATGGAAATAAAATATCTGATTTTATTAACTAATTATGATAATTTTACATAAGCATTTAAAGATAATTTTACAAGCCATTGGTTGCCAAAATAAGTTAGCTGTGACTTTTTTGCAATTTAAATAGCATGCGAATCACTTTGCTGTGCATATGCAGATTTTGATGTACATTTAGTCACTCTTGCACTATTTTCTAGACAAGATTTGGTAAACATCACAAGTTAGAACATCGTTTTTAAAATTTTGTTTGAACTGACTTGAGGGTTTCAATAATTTCTAGTGTTGTAGTGCATATATTTCACGAATTGAAAAAAAAAACCCCAAAAACAGTATGAGATTTAGGAAAGTTGAGAAGTTAACATTTATAATGTAATAGGGATGAAATATTAATTTTAGAAATTACTTTTTGTTTTGGCCGATTTATTTTATCATTTTATTTTGTTGGTAGTAGATCAATTAGAAAATTTGGGGTGAAAGGTTACCGTGAATTAAATTTATCAATTAAGCCAATTAGCGTGAGGGCCTAGATGGTTTCCATCCACAGGTGGATTCACTAAAGGAACAACTAGAAAACACACAAAAAGAAATGGCGAAAATGCATGAAACCAATATAGACCTGAAAACCCGACTACAAACCATCGTCAGGGAAAAGGATGTGTCACAGGTTGGTCATGTGATTAAAATGCTGTTTTCTGATTGGATAATATGTTTAAAGGGCGATTGGAAAATACTTATAATATAACTGCTTGCTGGTTAGGATTTCAGATGCTGTTTGGCTATGAGTGCTATTAATATTAATGTATTAGAGGCTTAAGGTTAGATAGGGTCTAGTCTAAATTATGGTGATGGGAGGATTTGGGGAATAACAAAATGGTATTAAGTTGAAAATTAATAAAAAGATCCTTGGGAGAGAATATGAAATGATAAGGGTAGATAATGTGGAAGATGCTGATAGATGCCTTGTTTGAATATTGTTGCAGTTTAATCTAGCATTTGTTCTCTTTTTTTAATATTCTTTTTCATTTATTTTTGAAATATACTCCAATAATACAAAGTTATCAAAATTTATAGCTATATAATTCTCTGCTGAAATATGTATCTACATAAAACCAATATAGCTGACCTTTGCTAAATGTATCATAGATATATACCATGTCTATAGTGTAATGACAACGTATAAAAATGTAGATCTGCTTCCCTCTAAACAATGATGTATTTTGATGACTTAACATGTCTTCTTTATCTTCCCTCCCTTTCCCGCCCAAATGACCTTGACCTCACCCCTTGACCTCAGTGAGGTCACCAGACACCCTTGCTACCCCATGGCTTAACCCTTGTCCCCCAATTTGCCTACAGCACAAAACACGTTTTACATAAAATGTGAGGTGATAATTGCCTTTACAACTAACTTGAATTAATTGAAAGTTTTTAATTTTGATAATTAGATGTTTTTTCCCCACACATGTTGAATTGCTGTGGACTCACAGTAGATTGTTGATTGTAGTGATTGCTAGTTTGGTGTATAGATGTGTAGAGGGGCTAGTAATTACTGATGATTTAGGTCTCTGCAGTTCTGTCTCCATGAATTATTTTATTTACAATCAGATTCAAAATTACTTAAACTAGGCTTAACTAGATATATATATAGGCAGTCGAATACCGAGTGAATTTCCACTTGATGCTTTGTATTGTCTGATATATAATTTTTGTTGAGTTATATATTAATTAGTTCGAGGGGCATTCTTTACTTGTTGAACTTTTAAAGTTAATTTTGAGTTAAAGTTTGTACTAAATCTGATGACGATTGCTGATTTATAACACATTGACATTACTGATATATAATTTGCTTCTTTTGGCTGATATGATGAGCTTAAAAATCATTTAATTGCTGAATGCATGCAAGTTTGAAAATGTCTATAACAAAACAAAAACAAAAATGGTTCTGCATGGAGAATGGACTGTCACTAATTTTGGTGAAAGTCTGTATGGGGTCCAGCCAATCAAATCAATATCATCTTTTAATTTCAAATTACTGATAGTGATTGGCTGTCTAGCTTATACCTGTATATACTCACACATTCCGGGGCGTACCTCACTTGGAATTTGTATAATTACCTGGCTGGCTTTATTAACTCGAGCTTTAGATATATGCTTGACCTATTTTACAGCCGGGTCAACCACAGCACGGGCTAGAAAGCCCAATAATGCGTAGCTTGTGGAATCAGCAAAACCAGCCCTCAGATAACTCACAGGTCGGTATTAATATGACTTTGACCGAGGGTCACATGCATGTATAATATAGCCATGACCTAGGGTCACATGCATATATAAATAGTTGTGACCTAGGCATATATAATCCTATATCTGTATATATATAGCTAATATATTTCACCAAATTGCTACCATTATTGATGGTGATAAGTTACGTGAGAGGCGGTGGTACTATGACTTCAGGTGTTACCGAGTGGATAATGTTTTGATTTGTTTTAACAAGTAGCTAACATTGTATTAGAACTAATAGAAACGATGAAATTTAGTGTTGATGCTCTTCCATTCACCTAACACTTCTGCACTTTTGTCCTTAAAATTCATGATTAACAATTTTACCAACAGCTAATTTTTTATTTTGTCTTGAATGTTTGAATAAGATGTTTATAAATTACATGTGATGCATCCTCAACATGGTAGCTAGAGAAGTTCAGTTCTATACAGTATAACCAGAGGACATATATCCTACAGATAAATTTCATCTGGAGATTATCATGTTAGATTTGATTTTAATATATAATTAATAATATATAATTAATGATTTTGAACTTTTCTTTCATTATTCTTTAAGATTGAAGTTGGGAGACAACTTACCTGTTATCTTATCAGTTTGAAGACATGTCTCAACAAAGAAGTTTCTTCAAATCTTATTCAAAGTTTTCAATCATTGTAATATTCCTTTTCCAGAAGCAGATTTTTAATTTCAATATCTTACGAGCACACTGAGTTTTATTTCTTGTCTCATCACTATACTTCAGAGTGTCGCATTGTAGGTCACTGCATCATATGTATTACAAAGTAGTTCACTGATTTATATGTGTCATGAAGTAGGTCACTGCATCATATGTATTACAAAGTAGGTCACTGATTTATGTGTCATGAAGTATAGGTCACTGCATCATATGTATTACAAAGTAGGTCACTGATTTATATGTGGCATGAAGTAGGTCACTGCAAAATATGTATTACAAAGTAGGTCACTAATTTATATATGTGCAATGAAGTAGGTCATTTTGTACATGACTGACTTGTTTGATTTGGTGTAACTTTGTGTAATAATTGTCGTTGTTTGTTCTAGGTGACGACAATGCGACGCCAGGTGAAGGAGGCTAGAGACACCATACAGAAAAATAAGGTGGAAATGGAGAGTCTACGCTCAAAACTGGACATGTCAACGTCCAAACTGACCGGCACTGAACGGGCCCTCTCAGAGGCCCTCAAGGAACTTAAGAATGAGAAGGATAAACTGATGAAAATGTCTAATGACTGGAATAAAAAGATCCGCAATTTAGAAGGACAATTAAAGGATACAACTCACAAAATGGAACGGCAAAAGGACAGCTTAACTGTAAAGGAAAATGATTGTAAGAGGTTAGAATCAGATTTAAAGTCTAGTCATCAAAAAGTGCGAGAACATGAACGCGAGATATTGAAGCTAAAGGCTGTGGAGCAGGATAATCGACAAATGAAAGAGCGGATGGACGATATGGAGAGGAAGATGGCTGCACTAAGGCTAGAACTGAAGGAGAAGGATATACACTGTAAGAAAGTGGAGGGTGAATATGAACACCACATCACTGAATTAGAGCAGGAATTTGCACAGGAGAGGGATGACATGGAGCAACATTTAGAGGACATGAAAAAGAAATTCATGGAGGCCCAGACACATTCCAATACCAACAACATGGCCGCTCTTCTGCAGGAGAAGGATATGATCATTGCCCAGCTGGAGGATAAAATGATAGAGAACGACAAGAAGATGATAGACATGGCAGACGAGCTGCAGTCAGAATTAGATGAAAGTGTGATGCTGCAAAATAATCTAGAATCTGTGCAAAAAGATCATAGCATGCTAGAGAAAAAAGTTAAGGAACAGGAAAAGCTGTACACGAAAACCGTCTCAGAAAAGCACAAGTGTGAGGAAGAAAATAGGTCACTTTCTCGCACGATGGAAGAATACAAGAAAGAAAGTCGTGAACTTGGATCTCTTCTTGATTCTGAGAAAAATGCTGCAATGAAATGGCAAAGGGAGAAAAAAGATCTGCTTGCAAAGATTCAAAATTTAGAAGGAAACATTGACACACTACAACATAAACTAGATAACAAAGGATCAAGGATGTCACACGACAGTAGCCACTCGGAGGAAGACCGCAGTAAAGTGTCGGATATACTCGGAAACTTTGTTGTAGTGGAAGCTGAAATGTCGGAAATCACTAAAACAATGATCAACCTGCAAAAGAACTACACTGATGTCTTATCAAAGCAGACGGATAAAAGCCAACTTGGAGGTATGGGACCTCTGATGACAGACATTGTACATCGCTGTTCACACCTACAAGACCTCCTACGTGAGGGCTCATCCGACCTTGGTACACCAAGATCAACAAATCAGATAAGTCAAGCTGAGGACTACAATGACATGAAGATGAAGTATGAGAACTTAGTGATTGAGGCTAACAAGTTACGGAAAGACCTGGAGGATAAGTCAAGTCAGTCGAAGGATAGTAAAGAGATGGATGTGAAATTGGCAAACCTGGAAGGTGCGTATAAACAGAAGGTTGAAGAGATGGCGTCCCGTGTGGAAGACCTGGCTGGGAGGGTGAAACATGCAGGGCCTAGTAAGGCCTCCAGTCCTCAGAAGCCTAGGAGACCAGAGGAGGCATCTACAGCCCTGTCAGCTGAGATAGAAACAGAACTGGGGCGACTGGAGGACCGCATCTCTTACATAGACCAGGTACTACGAACCCCTGACATCAGTATGTCGGGCGATGAGGAGGAGGATGATGACGATGAGGAGGAATCCGATAGCTTTATGAGTTCTGATGATGAAATGACCGAAGATGAGGAGGATGAAGATGAAGAAATTCGTGGTTATGAGAATAAACATCTTCTTGGAAAATTACGTGCAATGAGAAATCAACTGCAAGCAACAAACTGTAAGATTCAGGACCTGACAGATGAAATGATTGAGAAATCATACCTCAAAAATGATTCGGCATCAGAAAAGGAAGAAGGGCTAAGACAAACCCTTGTCAAGTGTAGTGACACTGTTGATTCTCTAACTGGCCGTCTTGTCGACAAGGTCAAGGCTGCTAAGATAGGTGGCGCCAGTCTAGAGGGTAGCTCTGCGGAGAATATGATTGCATTCCAAAACTGTGTTAAGGAAATGAGAGAAAAAGTGGTAGAGGTCAATAATATGGTAGCAGAGCATGAAGCTCTGGATGCAAAGTCTCTAAAAATGGTTCACGGAAAACTGATGAATTTGTTAGAATATCTAGGCCATCTTCAGAGATTCAAAAATCGGGACTTTGACATGTTAGGTAGGATCACACATCAGGATTTACAGGCAAAGGCTGTGATAAAACGACGCGAGAGTGGCATCAGGCGGAGTCGTCTCCACTTTGAGGAGAAAGTACATCTTTACGCAGATAGGCTGTCTGTTGAGGCTATTATACTTGGACAGATGGCTTATCTTGTACAGCGTTACCAGATGGGGGATGTCTACAGAGACCTACTGCTGAAGGAGATTCAGGACGTTAACATGGTCATCCTCGATTTGGAACGTAAAATTGATGATGCCACAAAAACACACTGTGCATCAGAAAGTGGTGTTGACATTGTGTCTTCATATGCAGCCATTTTGGCTGAGAAAATTGTTTTAGAGGGACAGTTGGCATCTTGTGCAATGGCCGCAGACAATCAGACCACTGACGATACGGCAGTGCTGTCAGCACTTCAAATCACAGAAAACCCATCTATTCTTGCCATGGAGGTGTTCTTACGGTGTCAAGTCGACACATCTGTTCATCATAACCTCCATCAGGCTTCAGAACACATGGATTCTGTCACGGGTCATATCATCACAAGGTCGCTTGTGCAAGGGGAGATAAGTCATGCTCTATCAAAGATGAAATCTCGCTTCTCTCTGAAAGATGGTGTGCGAGATGTTACGGACCTTCTACGCCAAGAGCGTAAGTTTTCACACGAACAATTGATATCTAAGTGTGAAACTGTGTGTAACGCGGCGGAAGTGTACCAGGCAATGGTAGGGTCTACTCTGCGCTGTCAGGCCTGTCTAGCACAGACACCTAACATCAAGGATACTTTGTATACAAAAATGTCACGATCATTCCAAAAACGCATAGAAGAATTCCAGGAAAAACAAAGGACATCAGAAGCTCGAGAACAGAACAGGTGTCGGCACATAATAAGTGCGCTAGAAGTAGAATTAGATTTAGGTGTTAGAAATTTACGAGAACTTTTTGAACCAGGTTTATCAGAAACTGAGGAAGTCATGTCGGACATGACGCCAGTGTCAGTAGAATCAACAGTGTTACAATTAGCAGACATTCTCATGTGTAGAGCAACAATCAAAGGGACAGTAGCTTACATTTCAGATATGGTCAGCTCAGGAAACTTCCCAGAACTTCCCGACACTTCCATATTCTCATCAGAACAAGCACTTGCTGGTGATCAGGATAGCGCCATGCAGTTACTCGCACGGTCACTTTCAAATGAAGCAACAAACAAGCAGTCATTGGCAGCAGAGTTAAAGAAATTCAATCCAGAAAATCCTTCAAGTTCAGAGGAGTGTTCAAGGATAGTAGACATTTTAGGAATCGTCCCAGACAGTGAGTTAAGTGGTAACCTAGGTACATATGGTGAGAATCTGTTACGTGAAGCTCTGCACCAGGCTCAGCTAACGTACATGTCCTACAAAATGAAATTACAACACGAGAGAAATATGCGTGAAATGAAGATGAAAATTGAGGCTGGTCAGAAAGTGGACCTTCCTTCAGACTCCAGTCGGGAAGCTGAAGGGGACATTCATGCCTCATTGTCTGTGTTTGAGGAAATCTTAGAGACAAAGTTCGAGGACGAATGTGAAGTGCTAAGTATTCTTGACAAGGAGATCAAACAGTTACACTCGGTGTCGACAGACGCTGCAGAAAAGGGCTATAGTCAACAGCTCAGTAACCTCATCTCTACATTTGAAAATGAACTCGCTGTCTCACAGGAACGACATGACATACACGTGGATGTACTACGCCAGGAGGTTGGGAACATCGTGATGCGTCTGGAGAAGATGACAGACGACTATGAGAAGGAAAGGGAGGTTCTGGTATCAGACTATGAGAGCAAAATCGGCGGTCTACAGGAGGAGTTAGAAACTATCCAGGTCGACCACGAGGAGGAGCTGGAACAAGTACGTCAGGACATCATGACAGCGGTCAGTGCTATTCGTGCCAATGAGGAGGAGGTAGATGGTCAGCTGTCCGACCAGGTCAAAGGTCTCAACCGACAAATTATCTCTCAGAAGGGAACCTTTAGTGTGAGTAGTTCAGGGTTTCTCAAGGTTAAATCAGTTTATAAGTATTGAAGCCACTTGAAATAAGGTTTCATGATAACAACACTTTCCACTGCCCTTTTTTTCATGTATGATTGTATCATATTAAATTGTTTTATTTATTCAGAAGTAAAATCTGCCTTAGCTACTTCCTCTGCAGGTCTTGATGCCCAAGTGACCAATTTTAATTCTGTTTAACTGGTATAAAAGAATTGATTTAAGACCATTTTCTTTGTTCATTGAGTGGTCTTTATAGAAATGTTTAAATGTATTTGCATCCAAAGTTTCTAATCTTTTAGTATCAATATCTTTTTCTATAGCTAAGCTACCATCAGCAGTACTTTAGATAGCCTATTTATTTACTGACTTGTATTACAGGTGTTATTAACAGAACTACAGGAGAAGCTGACCGACGCTAACCTCAGTCCGACCCTCTCGACACAGGTGCTAGATCTGGTGAATCAACTGCAGGAGGCACTCGACAGTACCGGCCCCGTAAGTCTTGAGATCATGGAGTTCTGTTGGCATGAAATGTTATATAGTATGCTGGCTATTTTCACTTGGAAAATATTGAAATATATTTAATGTTTCACTGTTACCTTGGTTGCAAAAACTTTTTATTTGTAAATGAAAATGTAGATTAGGTACCAATAAACTAATTTCATAATTCTCAAACTTAGACATTATCATTTATATTAAGATTGTTTTTTACCTGCGAAAATAACCAGCTAGTATATGTGATAATTGGTCCCTTGCTCAAGGTGTGTAGTTTTCCCTCCATGAATTCTAAAACTTAAATATTGAATTCTGTCATGATATCTGTCTGATGTTAATATTAACACCTATCCAAACTTGTGTGTGATTTCTGAGTTTTTTACCCTAGTTTAACATTGCCTGTTTTGACTCCCCCCTGGTTATGAATGGCCTTGTTTGTTGATTACAGGAGAATGAGGACCCTCTGTCCCCGTTGCCCGTCTCCTCACCCCCTCCAATGCCTGTCGCGCCCAGGAAGTCGGAGTCACTCAGTGACGTTCCTGCCATGGACACACTCAACATGACCGATGATGTAAGATATCCCAGCATGCCTTGTCATCATTAACTTCATCTCTTTTTACTATCTTGGAAAGTTCATGCATAATTGGCTATTGAGTGTGACTGGGATGTTTTGAAATGATTTTGCAAAGATTCACTTTTCTAATTTTAGTATTGTTACTTTTTAATATTTTGGTCAGGGCATTTTAATGTTAGCCTGTTTGCGAACCTATTTTGATATGATTTGTTACATAATTATGCCAAAATGATTATCAAAACATTGAAGAACAAAGGTCGCTGCAGATAATTAAAAAAATTTTACTTAGATAAAAAAAAATAAGTTTACAAGTTCTATTGCAATCAGACTTGCCACAACTTGAATCATTACTGAAAATGTGAAATTATTGAATGGTCCTTACTGGCCAGTCTATACCATGCTGTAAACTTGATAATGAGAATCTTTTAATTGTTGTTTGCAGTCATTCCAAACTTTGGATAAATCACAACATGACTATGAATTGGAACTACTGAAGCGAGAGAAGGAAGAAGCCCTGGCTGAGGAGGTGAAAACAACCAAAGCAGGTAAGGAATAAATATACTACGTCTGCTGTTTGAGAGAAGAATTATTTGCCAGTATGATAGCTATTTTGGTAGAGGTAGAATATTGTTATAAAGACAAAAATCCATCATAGCTGTTACAACTCTTAAGATGCTATTTGATTATGAAAATTCAGTTCACAATATGTTGCTGTTGCTATTGTAGCCTTGGATGCCATGAGGAAGGCGTACGAGGACGACCTTGAGGAGGAGAAAGAGAGATACAGAATAGCCCTCAAGACCATGTATAACGATGACTACATACAGGAAATACGCAGACAACAAGAGTATGTAAATTACTGATACACTGATATTACTGAAACTGGTAACATTTAGGCCACTTGACTGCCTTGAAGGCAGCTTAATTTTTCCCTCTTCTACTACTACAATATTATATATATCTGGTTAGTTGGTTTGTAGCTCTTCTGCTGCTGGAAGGTCTTTCACATTTTTCTTGTAAAAGCTCAAAAGACCTGCCAGAAAGACTTCCTTTTTAAATAGAGTTAAATCAAGTTTACTTGTGTGTAAATTCAAAATCTCAATGTTCAATCAATTTCATGGGGAAAAAATACAACAACAGCAAACAAACTCGTTATTTTAAGTTTTTATCACTGATGAGTGTCATATATAGGATCCTGTTTTGATTTTACAGTGAAGAGCTGGAGAGAGTGAAGGAGGAGCTGAAGTCTACCAGCATGCACTACGAAAGTAAATGTGAGGATTACAACATCATGGAGGAGAAACTCAACAATGTCAAGACAGAATACGAGTCTCATATACAGCACCTGGTGAAGAGGTTAGTAGGTCAAGGACAGTAGGTGTAGTGTCAAGGTGATAAGTCAAATGTCAGTTGTACTATCTGTCAAAAAACAAAAGGCACTTGTCTTGTCATGGTCATCAGTAAGAGGAATGTTTTAATGTCCTGGAATGTACTGTCAAGGTCAAATATCAAAGGACAGGTGTCCTGGCAAGGTCATAAGTCAAAGGGCATCATGAACTATTAAGGTAAAAAGGTCAAAGTTTAATGTACTGACTAGTTCTTTTTCCTGTTTCAGTAATCAGCACCTTAATGAACTTGTGAATGAGGAGATCGGAAAACTTAAAGACTTTGTGGAGAACAGGTCGATGGGACGTATCCCAGGCAACGCCACCCTAGAGGAAGAGCTTTATGATGCCCAGGTAAGCTTTCAAACCTGTCAGATATGGTTATATTTCTTGTGTTGTTGTATAGAACATATGACATCAGACTAGAAAACTCATATCTGGTTGTGAAATGCTCTTCTTCGACTTGCATTAAAATAGTCATTCTTCATCATTGTGTATTCGATATTTCAGATCATGGTACGGATGAAGGATGCTGAACTACAGAAACTCAGGTCACAAGTGAAGAACTTGGAGAACAATCTGGAAAGAGTGACAGAGGTTTGTTAATCATTTATTTATACTTTGTGTGAGATAATGTTAAAATAATTTCCTGCTTTCAAGAAAAGTCATGTTTGTATATCAAAAACATTTAGTGTTTAATGATATGGAAGCTTTATTTAGGTATTCAGATTAACTATATTAATTGATAGAAAAATTTTAGTGTATAAGAGAGATTGTTGATTTATCTCTCCGTACAACATCTCATAAAACTGATCTGATAAAGGAAATTGAGTTTTAATGTCAACAAATAAAACTGTACAAAAGTATTAATTGTCAGACAAAACTTATATTGTCTCTGAAAGTTAAATGTTATTGTTCTATATATGAAACTAACAGGAGCAGAGAAACAGCATGACTCAGTATCTACAGATGTACAAGAAGGTCCAGGAACTGGAGGCCAAAAACAAGACCAAGAAACAGGAAGAACAGGATCACGATTCCCGGTCCAGTAACCGTTCCCTCAGACGGAGTAAGTTATACAACTCAAAGTTCTAGTAGGAGAGACCACTAGAACAAGAACAAACTAAATAGCTAATAACTTGCCAGTACTTTCTCTCTGCATAAGATAATCATAAATTCATAACTCACAAGTCCTAAGAATTACATTTATGAAGTTTCTTTATCAAATAAAAAAAATCTGAATTTATGAAACATCAGTCTTTATCTCCAGTTTAGGATGAAAAATAAAGTGTTTAAGAAATGTAACTTGAAAATGAGTTGGAAATTTAGCTAGACTTCAATATCAAAGGCCAATCACAACTGACAGTTCATATTGGAGTCTAGTACATTTGTGGAATTTTTCACCTGGTTGAGTTTTGAACAAATTTTGAATGTCATTTATTTACATTTGTTAATGTAACATCTTTACCAATTATAGCGCCATCATTTCATCACCGTGCACGGAGCCCTAGTCCACAGACAACTGGCAAAAAGGAAGAGCATCACAGCCGTGACTCACACCGTCGGCGACACCTAGACGCTAGGGGTAGGTTTAAATATGTTTATTTCAATAGATACACCACCATAAACTGCATTCAATTTATTTACAAAAAACATCTGATACGTTATGATACACGCTATTTAAAAATTGTACATTGTAATTGAGATGAGGTCTGATTCCACCTCTCCACTTGTAGAAGTCTTGTAATGTGAAAATTATATAAGTATTCTAGTAGTATCTATATCAATACAGCATCAAGTTCCATTGGTTTACTAGCTGCATGATCTGGATGTGCATAGAATTTTTTGTGCATTTCTAAAGTGTATTATAATCTATTTATATTTCTTTCAGATTTGAAGAGATCAAAGAGTAGTCCAACCATTCCGTTTGTGTTCGGGGGAGGAAGACTACCCTCCGCCAGTAGTCTTGGCAAGTCATCCAGCTTCAAATCGTCAAAGGCAATGAAGTCATCAAAGTAACGGAGCAGAATCTTCGACCAAGTTATTGATACAGAAGGCTGACATGCTTAAAGACTTAATCTAGAAAGCCTCAAATTGTACAAAGATCTCCGCTACGATTTACTCTTTGCATGATATTTAACTTCATCGATCCATATCTAAACTATATGTCTTTCAGTCAGGAAATGTGGTATGGATATATAAGGTGATAAGAGTTATATTTCACAAAAGAGAATTATTTTATGAATAAAATTGAAAATCTTCGTCCCAGATATTTCAAAGGATATGTCTTTCATACGACATCAGGATTGTTAAAAAGTGATGGATTATATTGAATGTGTAGATATAAGGATATTTATATAAAACAATGCCTCATTAAACGCAATAGGGCAGAGTAAGATACCAGGTAGATAGGGTATACAAATATAGTGTTGTCTCACTGCCCTTACAACGATGATATTATTTATGTAAGCTAAGCAGAACACATGTGTACCATATATTGCTGCTATCACATGACTAAGAAACTGCAGGTATCCTTCAAATCTTATTTCTTGAATTCTACCAATTTAAGAAATTCTATCATGACTGCTGTTAATATTTTTTCTCTGTATGTTTTCATCATTTTGTAAATGAATGACATCTAACTATCGATACAGACATGTCGTCTGCTCGTATCAATTTCATTGATTTATTTCAAACTCAAAACCATAATATTATGTTGACAAATTCATTGGAACTATCTCAGCTGTATCACACAATTGTTCACTTTGTGTTTTATTTGCTGGTTATGACTCCTGAAAGTTTTACGGTGCCTTTTTGTTTTAATCTTTTGTTTTTTTAGCTGTATATGTCAAACAATAGAATCTTGTGTTACTGCTGTTTCTTATGCTAAACAAAAACTGCCAAATCTGTCTGTAATGTCTTAATTTCAAAATGTTTTATTTTGTTTTAAAAGTTTAATGTTTTTAATTGCAACAAAATGCTTCCAGATGTACAATCTTAATACCTGTATAGAAATCAGTTTTATGAGTAGTGAAAATCGATGTAAATAAGATTTAAATGAAAACACATGGTGTTCCCAGCTTGAACTGTGATAAAAAACAAAGATTATGGGAATTCACACTAGTTAAGTTTGTAACTATTTATAATGCATAATTATATTCAAGTCTTGCCAGAAACAGAGTAATCTCAATATTTCGCAAATATGTGAGGCTTTGTTGTTATACTTTAAACTACACAACACTGATGTTTATTTATTGTACATGCGGACATCAAAATATACACATCTCAAAACCGCTGAGTTCACAAGCATCTCAGTACAAATGTATCTGACAATATTCATACATTACCTTTAAATTACAGCCAGATTTATTTTGAAGAGCAGAATGTTTCAACTTAACATGAAGAACAGAGTTTAAAATGATTTACTGATATTATGTTTCATGAAAAGGGTTTAAATTAAAACATATCTCTTGGAAATGACTACACAAATAGAATTCTTTATGTTTATTTATCTTCAACACAATTCTTATATATTAATTGATATATGTGTATGTAAAAGTACTCAACATTTTTATGGTAGTTAGAAATTACAAATAACAATTAAATGGTACAATATTTATAAAGACATATGTTTTATAACAAAAATTAACCAAAGAGATGTATAAATGTAAACACATATAGACTTGAGGAGAATCAAAATATTTATGTCAAAGTAGGTTAGATTTACATCCTGAAGTCTCAGGAATGTTTATGAATAAACTTGTAGTCTTGAATCTTGTCTGTATTTAGACAGAATGCTTTGTCAGAAATAGGTTTGGTTTAGATTATGGCAGTAATGCTTTGTTTGATTAATTAACGTCTATGCAGTAATGGAAGACTGTAGAATGTACTAGAAAGGCCATGTTAGGGGAGACAACTGTGTTACACCAATTTCTGTTTGTACAACCTTCACTACTAATTGGAAAACGAGAACACTGCTGCACATTATGGGTATTTTTTCCTGTTAGTTAACCGATTTTAAAGTGTTTCTAGTAACTTGTTAAGTTACGTTTTATGTTCAAATATTTGTGAAATATTTTAACATTTATTACAGGGCCTTTTTATAGCTGCTATTACCGTTTGTGCTTTTTTATTTACAAAGATCACTTCCTTAATTTTGTTATTATTTTTCTTGGAAACTGCAGCTTAGAAGTGACTATTTAGTTCAGGGAACTGAGGTTAAGTATCTGAGAAACTACTCTATAATAAAAATAGGTCAAAATCAATAACGGAAAGGAAAGGATTTATGTATATTATATTTATATGTATATTATTATAGGATTACACAGCATATATAGATCTATTCATGTTTTATTGTGAGAATGACAGTATTTGTATATACTGGTGTGATTGTATGTTTTTAATTAGGGAAGAAGGTCATTAATGTATAGGTGTATTATTTTGTAAACATTCACATTTACCACTAACAGTCATGACAAGCATCAAACATTACCTAATAAACAACTAATAAAGATCAAAATTGATATATATATAAATCGCTGCGTTTCTTCTTGTCTGTTGATATATTATATACTTCAGGCCCCAATTTCTTGAAACCAGTCAATTCAAAATTTTTTACACAAGTTTCAAAGGAGATAAATTCAAATTTTTCCTTGAGTCAGTGCTTTTTGGTTTGAGAAGTTGGGGAGATATGTGTTCTGAAGGGCTTAAATATGAATAGCATCTATCTACAGTTCTTTGGAAATATATTAGTATTTTGATATATTCAAACAGAAAATGAACTGGCGACCATTTTGAATACTGATTATATCATATTTCCTTCCATAAACCAAGCCTTGATTTATTAGAGATGTGCTACATTATGAAGTCTCGAAGCAAACAAAAGCAGGTTCTTTAATTTCCTTGGAATTCAACAGATAGTCTTGAATGAAATCTACACAACAGAGAACTGCAAATATATCTACTGATTTTCCATTGTCGGTTAGTCTTTAGTTCAAAAACCTCCAAAATCGGACATTTCCTCCTGGAGTTGGCCGAATAGAATTGCATACTGTATACAAACATATTTTTGTATGCTATTAAATTTTGTGTATTTTATGGGTGACAAACTTTGCCAAAAAAGGTTCAATTACAGATAGAGAAAAAGTACAGGCAAAATTTAATTGCATAGAATGTTTTTTTTTTCAAAAAGTACATGAAAATGAACAGTATTTCACAGGAAAGAAATAAAGATTTAAAATGTTGATTTGAATTTAAAGATCAGTCAATAAACCAGAATTGTCTATATACTTGTATGCATTACTGTTTGTTTATCACTGCACACTGACTTTCTGATTCTGTGAGTCCAGTATCAAGATCAATCAACAACTTATGACTTTATCTTTTGATGCTCGATGGTCGATACTCATATATTCAACAATAATATTAAAATAAGACCAACGCAAGTATTAAGATTTAAAATTTATTAATACACTCATTGAATAAACACGCATACAAAAATCACAACACCATTCACACAGTAACATGCAAATAATGTATCGACATTCTATCTTTAACATAGGCTGGCTTAACAAGCAACAACAACAAAACAGATGTCCTTGACCTCCGGCGGTTGACATAGATAGGGTCGAGGCTGATGTACTTGACCTCTGGCACCTCAACATCTATAAGGTCAAGACTGATGTCTGTGACCTTTGGCACCTGAACTTGGATGGGTTCAAGTATAGTGGCAGTGTACTTAAATATATTGATGCGATATTACTCCAGAAGTTTTAGCCATCCATTTTCCATTTTGGTCCCAGTCTTGGAGTTAATATAATGCCAGAGTAAATATACACTTTTATAGGGCTACTCTGAAGTTTAAATCTGTTTTATAAATGATTAATTTGTAGCAAGTCTGTTTGTTAGATCCACAAGTAATCTAAACTAGTTCTAAGAATATATCTCTGTCACAAAAAAATGTTAAGTTTTTTTCCATAATATATAGAAATTACAGCAAACGATATCAACAGATATTGACCAGACAACATTAGATGGGATATAGAAAAGAGAAAAAATGTCAAATTTAGTGAAAGGTTAAATTTCAAAAATTCAATGAAGTAAAACACATCACATGGATATGAACAGGAAAATCTACACCAAAAATTTCATCATCATCATCTGTCTCATGAAAGAAACACTCTGACCCAGATCTGCCACATTGATCTGCCACATTCCATAGAACTGTTACAATTCTGTCCTACACTTCAATGTTTGCATCGAGTACGCTTTTTATAAAACACAAGATCTTGCACTGAAGGTCACATTCAATTTGAATATTCATTACAATGGATTGTTGAATACATCCAGCACGGAGTGGTTTGCGTGACTTTGTCCCCCGTGTCGATTTGGATTTCCCTGTGCCTATCTATGTAACTGTGATATGCTGTCCACACCATTCATGTTTGTACTTAGACAAAATTTCAATTAATGTCATGAAAAATCTAATCTAATAATGAAGAAAAAAACTCTTCAACAGTAAAATACATTATAAAAGATGATAACAATTCTGTTACATAATTTTTACAGCATGACTATAATGGTACAGATATTCTCTGGGCAAGCGAGAATTTAATGACTCCTACAAATTAAGACTACAATGTATTTTTTAAGTTAAATTTGATACAAGCGTAACTTCAGATGTAAAACCCCACTGTGGTTATGGCTAATTAACATTTAGATTAAAATATTTATATTAGAATGATATAATTACTGGAGGCTAAAAAACATGTGTAATACCTCACTTGTATAATTATCAACGCTAATGTTTTCCATCTCAAAAATACCTCGAAAAATACATTTCAGAATTCTACAAAAAAAATTCAGGAAGGTCTTATGTGTGAATGTATAAAATCTATGGCATATGAATCGCATCTTGACTTCATATTTCTGAAATATCACACCACACCCACTAGAGGTGTCTAGGTGAATATAATTTAAATTGAAGATAAGAAGAGTGAATAAGAGAAAAAATGACAAGATAATGATAAAAAAAGATGCTATTGATCATCAATCCAGCCTGTAACAAACTTGCTACTCCTTCAACTTGACTTGGTGGACAGCTGACAGAGTTATCTAGGAGGCTCCGGGAGGGGGAGACATCTGGGGTACCATCCCTGGGTAGCCACCGGAGCCGGCCATGGCAGCATTGGGTCCAAGAAGTATCTAAACACACAACGTAAATATTTCATCAATGATTCCAGAACTCCTGTTTTCCATTATTTCCAATTAGTACTGGGACTCATCAAAATTTGAAAATTAATGTTCTTGACTTGCCTTAATATACTGTTACAGTTAACATTACATAATGAAATATCCTAGATCTAATGAGGTGCAAGATGATTTTCAACACAATAAAGAACAAATTGTGTAATAGATTGATTTTATCAATTATCTTATCTAGTGTTGGTTTAAGAAGGAAATCTAGGAGTATCATCAAATCGTGTATAAAACTTGAAGCAATTCTTACCTGTCTCTCTTGTTCACGTTGCATCTCTTGTTGTTGAGCTCGTTCTGATTCGAACACCACTGGCAGTGTAAGGATGGTGGCTGCTGAGGCTACGACCCAGAGTGCACTGCGAGTAAAACCATAACTAGCCTTGGAGGCCGCAACAGCAAAAGTAGCGGCATTCCCACACACAGTTCGCACATTTTCAGGGAACATTTCTGTGAGTCCCACCAATCTTTCTGTTAAAGTTTCATCAATGTCCTAGAAGGCAAAGTAAACATCTTTTTTGATATATCCAAGATCAAATCATTTTCAACTATGCATGCATGTATTTGTTATATATATTTCATTCTGACCACTGTTTTAATTTTTCTATTCTTTATTTTACAATGTTCACAATACATGTACAATATTTTACCAAATACTAGAACTATAACTATGGTAATAACAGGCTCTGTAACGTGTGACCTGAAGTCACCTTCAGTGCTTATCTTAGAAAGCTATGCTAAGGTTAACAGGAGGCCTAGAGGGCCTTTATCGCTCACCTGGTTTGTAATGCCAATTAATGATCTGAATACAGGTTCATTGGTTTTTTTTTTTGAAGGAATTTAGATATTTGCCTCTTATTTCCCTATTGGGACCCAGTCATTCTGCTCCAGGGGGGTCAGAGCCAAAATTTATACAAACTCTGTTCCCTTTCCCCAAGGATGTTTCTGGCCAAATTTGGTTACATTCCATGCAGAACTCTATGACTAGTAGCGATTAAAATAAATGTTGACAGATGGACGACAGGTGAGCTAAAGTAACTGCTGGAAATGCTAGATGACATAAAATAAAAGTATCATATTAAAAATAATCGAATAGAGAGGCATGTTTCATGATACATATCGTATCAGAGCACTGGTGTATAGTTGTAGCCCTATAAGACACATTATTATTTTGTGATTCACATGTAAAAAAATCGCAAGTTTGTGTAATATGAGATACAATGTTGATGTTAGAGGGATCACATGTTGTAAAACATTGTTTAAAATCTATGGCATTGGGGCATTTATACTTCAACTTGAACTTTACTCCGCAAAAGGGGAAGAGCACTTATAGGTGGAGGGGCGCTTATTATGGTGAATACAGTATTTCGAGTAATCTTGCAGAAATAAAGTTTACTGTGATGAAGCAGGAACCATTGAAATTGGAATCTTATCTGTTTCAAAGAAATCATCCTTGGTAGAGCTGTTATCGTAGAGAAAATGTGCATCGCGATATCGTCAAAATTTGACGATATCGTCACGATAATATCACGATTTTTGCCGAGTAAAATATAAAAGGAATTTATGGAAATATAAGTCATGTTTGGGGGACCAATCATGAAAGTACAATATAGAGTGTAATTTGTAAATAAATAAAGTGAAACATTCATCAAAACGAATGTTTATTTGTGATACTTTTAATTAGATGTTTGTTTACAAGTCAATCAGATTCTGTCTGTGTCCGACTGTGCAATGTTTTTGTTTCCTTTCCAACTAACACATGATGGGTTACGGCTGACGACGATATCGTAGATATAAGTTTTTTTAACGATATCGTCGTCTCTTCTCTACAATCGTGATATATCGCGATGCCGATATATGATAACAGCTCTAGAATATACAGGATATTTATATAAAACAATGCCTCCATTAACGCAATAGGGCAGAGGTAAGATACCGGTAGATAGGGTATACAATATAGGTGTTGTCTCACTGCCTTACAAGCATGATATTATTTGATGTTAAGCTAAGCAGAAGCACATGTGTAGCCATATATTCGCTGCTATCACATATGACTAAGAAACTGCAGGTATCCTTCAAATCGTTATTTGCTTGAATTCTACCAATTTAAGAAATTCTATTTCATGACTGCTGTTAATATTTTTCTCTGTCTGTTTTCATCATTTTGTAAATTGAATGACATCTAACTATCGATACAAGACATGTCGTCTGGCTCGTATCAATTTCATTGATTTAATTTCAAAACTCAAAACCAATTATATTATGTTGGACAATTACATTGGAACTATCTGCAAGCTGTATCACAACAATTGTTTCACTTTGTGTTTTATTTGCTGGTTATGAACTCCTGAAAGTTTAACGGTGGCCTTTTTTGTTTTAAATCTTTTGTTTTTTTTTAGCTGTAATATGTTCAAACAATCGAATGCTTGTGTTACTGCTGGTTTCTTATGCTAAACAAAAAACTGCCTAAAATCTGGTCTGTAATGTCTTAATTTCCAATGTTTTTTATTTTGTTTTAAGAAGTTTAATGTTTTTAATTGCAACAAAATGCTTCGCAGATGTAACAGATCTTAATACGCTGTAATAGAATATCAGTTTTATGAGTAGTGGAAATCCGATGTTAAATAAGATTTAAACTGAAAACACTGGTGTTCCCAGCTTGAAACTGTGATAAAAAACAAAGATTATGGGAATTCACTAGCTAGTTAAGTTTTGTAACTATTTATAATGCATATTATATTTCAAGTCTTGCCAAAAACAGTAATCTCAATATTTCGCAAATATGGAGGGCTTTGTTGTTATACTTTAAACTACACAAGCACTGATGTTTATTTATTGTACATAGCGGACATCAAAATATACACATCTCAAATCCGCTGAGTTCACAAGCATCTCAGGTACAAATTATCGGACAATCTTATGACATTTACCGTTTAAATTTCCAGCCAGTTTATTTTGAAGAGCAGAATGTTTCAACTTAACATGAGAACAGAGTTTAAAATGATTTACTGATATTTTTTCAATGAAAAGGGGTTTAAATTAAAACATACTTCTTGGAAATGGACTACACAAATAGAATTCTTTATGTTTTTTTTATCTTTCACACACCCATTCTTATAATATTATTGAATATATGTGTATGTAAAGAGGTCTCAACATTTTATATGGTGTTAGAAATTAAATAACAATTAAATGGTACAATATTTTATAAAGAACATATGTTTTATAACAAAATTAACGCAAAGAGATGTATAAATGTAGAACATATTAGACTTGAGGTAGAATCAAAATATTTTATGTCAAGTTAGGGTTAGATTTAACATCTGAAGTCTGCAGGAATGTTTATGGAATAAACTTGTAGTCTTGGAATCTTGTCTGTATTTCGACAGAAATGCTTTGTCAGAAATAGGTTTGGTTTTAGATTATGGCATAATGCTTTGGTTTGATTTAATTAACGTCTATGCAGTAATGGGAAAGACTGTAAGAATGTATAAGCTGAAAATGAAAGGCCATGTTAGGGAGACAACTGTGTTTACAACCAATTTCTGTTTGTAGCAACGCTTCACTACTACTTGGAAAACGAGAACACTGCTGCACATTATGGGTATTTTTTTCGTGTTAGTTAACCGATTTTAAAGTGTTTTCTAGTAACTTGTTTAAGTTACGTTTTATGTTGCAAAATATTTGTGAAATATTTTAACATTTTTTTTTTTTTATTACAGGGCCTTTTTATAGCTGCTATTGACCGTTTGTGGCTTTTTTTTTTTTACAAGATCACTTCCTCTAATTTTGTTATTTTTTTCTTGGAAACTGCAGCTTAGAGAAGTGACTATTTTAGTTTCAGGGAACTGAGGTTAGTATCTGAGGAACTACTCTATAATAAAATGAGGTGCAATCATCAATAACGGAAAGGAAGGGAATTTACTGTATGTTAATATTTATATGTATATTATTTAGGATTACATCAGCATTATAGATCTATCATGTTTTATTTGTTGAGAATGACAGTAAATTTTATATACATGGTGTGATTTGTAATGTTTTTAATTAGGGAAGAAGGTCATTAATGTATAGGTGTATTATTTTGTAAACATTCACATTTACCACTTGAACAGTCATGACAAGCATCAAACATTACCTATAAACACTAAATAAAGAATCAAAATTGATATATATATTAAATCGCTGCGTTTCTTGTCTGTTGAATAATTATATTACTTCAGGCCCGCAATTTCTCGAAAACGCAGTCAATTTCAAAATTTTTAACAAACAAGGTTTCAAAGGAGATAAATTCAAATTTTTTCCTTGAGTCAGTGCTTTTTTGGTTTGAAGAAGTTGGGGAGATAATGTGTTTCTGAGAGGCTTAAATATTGAATAGCAGTCTATCTACAGTTCTTTGAGATTATTAGCATTTGATATATTCAAACAGAAAATGAACTGGCGGACGCATTTGAATACTGATTATAATCATATTTCCTTCCATAAACCAAGCCCTTGATTTATTAGAGATGTGGCTACATTATGAGTCCTGCGAAGCAAACAAAAGCAGGTTCTTTAACTTTGCCGTTGGAATTCAACAGATGTCTTGAATGAAATCTAAGCAACAGAGAACTGGCAAATATTTCTACTGATTTTTCCATTGTCGGTAGTTTTAGTTCAAAACGCTCAAAATCGACATTTGCCTCTGGAGTTTGGCCGAATAGAATTGCATACTGTATAGCAAACATATTTTTGTATGCTATTAAATTTTGTGTATTTTATGGGTGACAACTTTGCCAAAAAAGGTTCAATTACAGATAGAGAAAAAGTACAGGCAAAATTTAATTGCATAGAATGTTTTTTTTTTCAAAAAGTAACATTGAAAATGAACAGTATTTCACAGGAAAGAAATAAAGATTTAAAATGTTGATTTGAATTTAAAGATCAGTCAATAAACCAGAATTGTCTATATACTTGTATGCATTTACTGTTTGTTTATCACTGCACACTGACTTTCTGATTCTGTGAGTCCAGTATCAAGATCAATCAACAACTTATGACTTTATCTTTTTGATGCTCGATGGTCGATACTCATATATTCAACAATAATATTAAAATTAAGACCAACGCAAGTATTTAAGATTTAAAATTTATTAATACACTCATTGAATAAACACGCATACAAAAATCAACAACACCATTCACACAGTAACATGCAAATAATGTATCGACATTCTAATCTTTAACATAGGCTGGCTTAACAGCGCAACAACAACAAACAGATGTCCTTGACCTCCGGCGGTTTGACAATAGATAGGGTCGAGGCTGATGTACTTGACCTCTGGCACCTCAACATCTATAGGTCAAGACTGATGTCTGTGACCTTTGGAGCCCTGAACTTGGGATGGGTTCAAGTATAGTGGCAGTGGTACTTAATTATATTGATCGCGATATTTACTCCAGAAGTTTTAGCCATCCATTTTCCATTTTTGGTCCCAGTCTGGAGTTAATATAATGCCAGAGTAAATATACACTTTTATAGGGCTACTCTGAAGTTTAAATCTGTTTTTAAATGATTAAATTTGTAGCAAGTCTGTTTTGTTATATCCACAAATAATCTATACTAGTTCTAAGAATATTATCTCGTCACATAAAAAATGTTAAGGTTTTTTTCCATATATATAGAAATTACAGCAAACGATATCAACAGATATTGACCAGACAACATTAGATGGGATATAGAAAAGAGAAAAATGTCAAATTTAGTGAAAGGTTAAATTTAAAAAATTCAATGAAGTAAAACAAATCACATGGGATATGAACAGGAAAATCTACACCAAAAATTTCATCATCATCATCTGTCTCATGAAAGAAACACTCTGACCCAGATCTTGCCACCATTGATCTGGCCATCCATAGAACTGTTACATTTCTGTCCTACACTTCAATGTTTGCATCGAGTACGCTTTTTTATAAAACACAAGATCTTGCACTGAAGGTCACATTCAATTTGATATTCATTACAATGGATTGTTGAATACATCCAGCACGGAGTGGTTTGCGTGACTTTGTCCCCCGTGGTCGTTGGATTTCCCTGTGCCTATTCTATGTAACTGTTGATATGCTGTCCACACCATTTCATGTTTGTACTTAGACAAAATTTCAATTAATGTCATGAAAAATCTAATCTAATAATGAAGAAAAAACTCTTCAACAGTAAAATACATTATAAAAGATGATAACAATTCTGTTACATAATTTTTACAGCATGACTATAATGGTACAGATATTCTCTGGGCAAGCGAGAATTTAATGACTTCTACAAATTAAGACTACAATGTATTTTTTAAGTTAAATTTGATACAAGCGTAACTTCAGATGTAAAACCCCACTGTGGTTATGGCTAATTAACATTTAGATTAAAATATTTATATTAGAATGATATAATTACTGGAGGCTAAAAACATGTGTAATACCTCATTGTATAATTATCAACGCTATGTTTTCCATCTCAAAATACCCTCGAAAAAATACATTTCAGAATTCTACAAAAAAAATTCAGGAAGGTCTTATGTTGTGAATGTATAAAATCTATGGCATATGAATCGCATCTTGACTTCATATTTCTGAAATATCACACCACACCCACTAGAGGTGTCTAGGTGAATATAATTTAAATTGAAGATAAGAAGAGTGAATAAGAGAAAAAATGACAAGATAATAATAAAAAAAGATGCTATTGATCATCAATCCAGCCTGTAACAAACATTGCTACTCCTTCAACTTGACTTGGTGGACAGCTGACAGAGTTATCTAGGAGGCTCCGGGAGGGGGAGACATCTGGGGTACCATCCCTGGGTAGCCGGCGGAGCGGCCATGGCAGCATTGGGTCCAAGAAGTATCTAAAACACACAACGTAAATATTTCATCAATGATTCCAGACTCCTGTTTTCCATTATTTCCAATTAGTACTGGGACTCATCAAAATTGAAAATTAATGTTCTTGACTTGCCTTAATATCTGTTAAGTTAACATTACATAATGAAATATCCTAGATCTAATGAGGTGCAAGATGATTTTCAACACAATAAAGAACAAATTGTGTAATAGATTGATTTTATCAATTATTTATCTAGTGTTGGTTTAAGAAGGAAATTAGGAGTATCATTCAAATCGTGTATAAAACTTGAAGCATTCTTACCTGTCTCTCTGTTCACGTTGCATCTCTTGTTGTTGAGCTCGTTCTGATTTCGAACACCACTGGCAGTGTAAGGAGGTGGCTGCTGAGGCTACGACGCCAGAGTGCACTGCGAGTAAAACCATAACTAGCCTTGGAGGCCGCAACAGCAAAAGTAGCGGCATTCCCACACACAGTTCGCACATTTTCAGGGAACATTTCTGTGAGTCCCACCAATCTTCTGTTAAAGTTTCATCAATGTCCTAGAAGGCAAAGTAAACATCTTTTTTTGATATATCCAAGATCAATCATTTTTCAACTATGCAATGCATGTATTTGGTTATATATATTTCATTCTGACCACTGTTTTTTAATTTTTCTATTCTTTATTTTACAATGTTCACAATACATGTACAATATTTTACAAAATACTAGAACTATAACTATGGTAATAACAGGCTCTGTAACGTGTGACCTGAAATCACCTTCAGTGCTTATCTTAGAAAGCTATGCTAAGGTTAACAGGAGGCCTAGAGGGCCTTTAATCGCTCGACCTGGTTTTGTAATGCCATTAATGATCTGAATACAGGTTCATTGGTTTTTTTTTTTCTGAAGGAATTTAGATATTTGCCTCTTATTTCCCTATTGGGACCGCAGTCATTCTGCTCCAGGGGGGGTCAGAGCCAAAATTTTATACAACTCTGTTCCCTTTCCCCAAGGATGTTTCTGGCCAAATTTTGTTTACATTCCATGCAGAACTCTATGACTGTAGCGATTAAAATAAATGTTGACAGATGGACGACAGGTGGAGCTAAAGTAACTGCTGGAAATGCTAGATGACATAAAATAAAAGTATCATATTAAAAATAATCGAATAGAGAGGCATGTTTTCATGATACATATCGTATCAGAGCACTGGTGTATAGTTGTAGCCCTATAAGACACATTATTATTTTGTGATTCACACTGTAAAAAAAATCGCAAGTTTGTGTAAATATGAGATACAATGTTGATGTTAGAGGGATCACATGTTGTAAAACATTGTTTAAAATCTATGGCATTGGGGCATTTATACTTCAAACTTGCACTTTACTCTCGCAAAAGGGGAAGAGCACTTATAGGTGGAGGGGCACTTATTATGGTGAATACAGTATTTCGAGTAATCTTGCAAAAATAAAGTTTACTGTGATGAAGCAGGAACCATTGAAATTGGAATCTTATCTGTTTCAAAGAAATCATCCTTGGCCAGTTTAAAGATGCTCCACCGCTGACAAATGGTATTTTTTCACTATCAAAAACAGGAGCAAACGAATGAGTATTTTTCTTCCAGTTACAAAAGTTACTTACTTTATACACCATTACACCATACTGAAAAGTTTTGAGCTTTCTTAATTTTACTTCAAGTTAAAAATATGAAAATAATTAATTGCATCCGAAAAAATTCCGTGGCACTTATCCTATATGGAATGAAGTACTGATTGCGCATGCACCAAAGGCGAAATAAATTATTTTATATTATTTTTGTGTTAATTAGGCATATGAATACACGATTAAACACCAATTATTGTTCAAATGATGAATATCATTTATGCTCTGTCGCCGGTGGAGCATCTTTAAAGGCCCACTACCTTTCCGGAGCAAAAATTTCAGTAGGTTTCTTAAAAACATTCAATAACGAAAGAAAATAAATATCGATGGCCGTAGATGAGGGTACAAACCAACATATGCAAGATTTCCTGCGTAATATATGAAACTGTTGATATTCATTTCGCTGTTTTGCCGTCTGGCGAATAAGTGATTCAACTAACGCACGGTAATTAGGAACGACGGCGGGAAACATAAGACGACCCGCGTTATGAAAA
>SAYR01031119.1:753231-765363 GCA_004382745.1 Argopecten irradians irradians
ATCCTTGGCCAGTTTAAAGATGCTCCATCGCTGACAAATGGATTTTTTTCACTATCAACAACAGGAGCAAACGAATGAGTATTTTTCTTTCAGTTACAAAAGTTACTAATCTTTTACACCATTACCTACCATTGAAAAGTTTGAGCTTCTAATTTTACTTAAGTTAAAAAATAATGAAAATAATTAATTGCATCACGAAAAAATTCCGTGGCACTTATCCTATATGGAATGAAGTACTGATTGCGCATGCACCAAAGGCGAAAAAATTATTTTATATTTATTTTTGTGTTAATTAGGCATATGAATACACGATTAAACACCAATTATTGTTCAAATGATGAATATCATTTATGCTCTGTCGCCGGTGGAGCATCTTTAAAGGCCCACTACCTTTCCGGAGCAAATTTCATAGGTTTCTTAAAAACATTAATAACGAAAGAAAATACATATCGATGGCCTAAGATGAGGGTACAACACCAAACATATGCAAGATTTCCTGCGTAATATATGAAACTGTTGATATTCATTTCGCTGTTTTGCCGTCTGGCGAATAAGTATTTCAACTACCGCACGGTAATTAGGACGATAAAAACATAAGATTAATAGGCGACTTATAGAAAATTAAAGGCCCACTACGTTTCGGGAAATTAAAGGTTTCCATTTTAAAAGGTTAATAAGCTGTTGGAAAAGGTAATGGCCGGGCCCTTTAAGAGTCCTTTATAGTACTATAATGTTAGAATTAATAAATATTTTAGTATTTTGCCGTCTGATGGAACAACTACGGATGTAGTGTAGGTGAAGGTGGCGTTTGGTTTTGTCTTTAACAAATAATTTGCTTTTAATGACATTCTTCTCTGGCAAATAAAAATAAATTAGCTTTTTACCCCCCCTGAATAGTCTTAATCAGGAATGAAGGTCAAGGTCATTCATATGAAAACTTAAAATTTCTACGCTTCAGACCCAGTAAATCATTAACTTGGCACAGTAAGTGTCAGTCGGTTTGTGAAAGAATGGTGACTGAACATATTAAATGGTCAAATTGAAAGATACTTAGCTGAACTAAATGAACTATTTATAGTCTAGTAAACTCTAAATAAAGGGGCAGGATAAATGCACTGCTATACAGCGTTGAGTTTTAGGTTAAAAAGTGGAACAGTGAATGCATGCTCTAAAATCATAATCAGAAACATTTTGTATAAATTTAATATAAAAAAATATTTATTGATATATATTAAATTTGTAAAATTTATAATTTATTCTATCTTATCTAAATATAGTTAAAAAAAAATTTAAACACTATTCACTTATTATTATAATTTAAATTTTATTAAAGTATATATTATATCTTACTGACATGTTAACATATTTTCTGTCATAATGAACTTGTGGTTGGTAGTCATTTTAAGACGACACAGAAAAGTAATATTCATTGCTCTGGTGTTTGTTATTTCCCATGTTTTCCTGACCGTGAATTTTAATCCGAGTTTAATGTGGATTTTTATCTCGATTGCAGACAAATTATTATATACCTCATCGGTCGTCTTTCTTCAATGGCGAGTTGTCTCGGTCCTTCATCAGGGGGTAGTTCTGAGATTGACATTTTTTTTTAAAATAAAGTAGCAGAAAACAAAAATTATTACTGATGAAATCCCAACGTGCTACTTTCTGTCGGTGGAAGTCAATGTCAGACGCTAATTATAATTTTGCGTTCTAAAAAAACGTTCAGTTGATGTTGATTAGGTCGAAACTCATTCGGAACGTTTCGTTATTCAGTATGGAAGTTGTAGGAAGAAATTACTGTGTACCGAATATAACGCCCATCATGGAGGAAGCTAGAGATGACACATGTGTCGGGTGATGACATGTTTTGAAGAAAATTCAAGTTTGTCGTTGACAGTTGATCTCCAACGGCATCGATTTTATGTGAGGACATAAGAGAACGGAAACTCCAAGATTCCCATAGGGAAAATTAGTTTTATTTAGCCTTGGTTGTACGATAATCGCTATCAACGCACACCTGCAAACAGGATGTGGGCTCTTGGCCAAACTGCAAGATCTAGATGTTTCATTGCCAATCAAAGAGTCCGGAGTCATATGTATAGTTACAGATACATATGCCAACTAAAGTCAACGCATCATTATCATAAGAAATCAGGGGTTTTATCTTTAGTTGATGCAGTTCAAATTAATCGGACCTGGCAAAATTTTATGGAGCCCGTTTTTTGAATTCAATCAAGTATTTTTCTTTCTAATATTGATCTTAGGGCTGAAGACGATTAGTAATTTTGTATTACGATATTTCGGTCACAACTGTATATTTCGATTACTATGCGATTAATCGTGTTGAATTGAAGGCAACTATATTGTTTACTATGAACTACTGAAGAACGTCGCGCCATGTTATCAACTAAATAATAACACCTAATCGTTACCGTATAATATGACACAGAGGTACATGCCTTATAATCCATATTAGCCTACAACAAATAAGAAAAGATTTATTGACAAAACAAACGTATTTTATCTCCAAATTTAGCTTCTGAATTCCCGTTCGCTGTGTTGTCTTCGCGTAACATGCGTTTAAATCAAAGTCTGCTACTCGCTGTTTGACGGGTGACTTGCACACGTAACGACCTAATGCAACCAAATCTGCCGCCACGGAGCGACATGACCAAATTTCCTCAATGAACTTTTTTTATTTCCGTGATTCAAAAAAATAAAATATATCAAGCGAACTCTTATATTCAATTTAAAGATATTGAACAAAATTGTGCTTTTATATGATAGAACACATGCAATAGTAAAATTTAAAAATGTTCAAGATTAACAGCTCGTTCCGGCTCCCGAGCGTCCGGCGGCGATTTAGTTCATGTGTGTATTTTTAATTATTTTATTTTAATATTTTTTTTTATTTAAAATTTATTTTATATTTGTTTTTTTTATTTTATTTTTTTTATTTTTTTATTATTTTTATTATTTTTTTAATATTTTTTTTTAGGTATTTTTTTTTTTTTTTTTTTTTTTATTTTTTGTTTTTTTTTTTTTTTTTTTTATTTAAGATTTTTTTTTATTTTTTATTTATTTTTTTTTTTATTTTATAAAATTTTTTTTTTTCATTTATTTTATATAGTCTTTTATATTTTTTTTTTTTGTTTATTTTTTTTTATTATTTTTTTAGGTGTAGTTTTATATTTTTTTTTATTTAATTTTTTTAATTTTTTAATTTTTTTTAATTTATATAGTATTTTAACTTTATATTAATTTTTTTTTAAATTATTTTTTTTTTTTTTTATTATTTTAATTTTGTATTTTTATATTTTTTTTTTTTTATTCTTTAATTTTTTTAAATTTTTATATTTTTATATTTGTTATATTTGTTTTTTTTGTTTATTAGGCCTCCGTGACGTAACAACATAGAGTCGATCGCTAGTGAAAATTGGCGAACAGTCGTGTTGCAAGCATTTTCTCTGACATCCACTTTTCATTGGATTAATGACTTTACATCCACAAGAGACAGTATTTAACACAAGTTAATTTCTCACAATCATTTATGGTTTTTGTTGAGTTCAAAACATGTACATAAAGGAGACGGTAAACTGCCAGTCGGAAATGGGCTTACTCAGAAATTTCCATGATCTGTCAACTGTGTTTAGTCAGACTTACAATGCACTGGCTATGCATGTTAACGATTTTACGATTAATAAAATCTTTAAATCCGATTATCAGCAATTAAGCTTTCATTAATCTAATCGGCCTCCGATTATTCGACTAATGCGTCTTCAGCCCTAATTGGATCTTTTATTTATTTTATTTTGAAAATATCGTGAACTGTATGCCTTATAAGTAACCAATGAACTTTTTGTCTGCTCCACTTTCTACGTCGAACCAAGGAAAATGATTTTTTTTGAGGAATTGATGTTTTGAAATAACAAGCGGCGCCTTGTAAATAAGGCCCCTTTATATTACTCCCATAACATGAGAGTCGGACTGCGTCAGCCGTTTTTTTTTTATCGGACGTTATTTTGCTGACTGCTCGACATTTTCTCATTTTCGGAAGGCCTATTCTCTTGGATGCAGCTTCTCGACGTCAGATGACAGGCGGAATGAAAAAGTGCAATAATATCAATATTTAAAGCTCTAACAGTGATAACATTGATGTGTACGTTACAGTTTATAGGTATTAAATTATCCCATGTATATAGGAAAAACCATAACTTGAGGCCCTAATAAAATAGTCATTATTAGCGGATTAGAAATTGATGAATGCCCTTCATAACATTTTGACCTTAGTTTAAATATGGCGGCTTGGTTTATACAAAAAGCCGGAACTGAAATCAAGCGGGCAGAATGCAAGTAAAAGTAAAGGCAAATCAAGCGTTTCAAGGGACTTTGCAATTTGTTTTTTCTTTTATTTTACCGGGCCGCGGATCGCTTTCATCAATGAAGTTTTATCCTGGTCATGAAAGTTTACGTTAGGAGATGTAAATATTCTGTTTGTGCGATGGATTTTACAGTCTGATTTTGTCAAAAACTTTGTTGATTATGAAAAAGAGGTAGGTATTTGTACATTGATAGCGATTTAAATATGATTTAAAACGGTTTTTATTGTCACCAATCCAAACTTTGAAAAAATGTTACCTAGCATCAGGTAAATGGCCTATCGGAAGTTAGAGGTTAACACTACGTAACGTTCCAAAGTGTCTGCGTCGTGCTATAACCTCTAACATTGTTGGAGTACTTTTTATGTGAAATAGTGCTTAGGATCGTACCGGTAATATGAAAATTTTATGAAATGAAATATTTGTTTGCACCCATTTTACAAAATTTCATTTTGATATTCTAAATTCTAAGAATTATATTTTGTGGTGAGACTAATCCATGGATTTTTAAAGAAAACATGTTCAATGTGTCAATGTATTGTTTGTAAGGAACATGAATTTGAATAGATTATTGAAAATAATTAATTACTTTACAATTTATAAAGTGTTGTTCCAAAGAGCTATACAATTACTGACAAAAATATGAAAAGCTCATTTTTGTCGAAACATGAATGTTGTAAGACTAGAAAATGGATAAAGAAGGATTCATTACTAAACAGTGATTAAAAACAGATTGATAACTCTCTGAACATACAAACTTTCCTTTTATTACATGCCAAAAATCTTACATTTTGATGAGTATCATAATTGTGGTTTGAAAGAAATGACAGACATAAAGTATAATGCTTGCTGTAAGCCGTCTTGAATCAGTTCTATTTCCTTACATTGCATATACTATTATAATAAAAGTTCTTATCATTATGACGAAGCAACAACCACGGTTTTATTTTACTAATATGTAATTGTGAAATAATTTCATGGTTCAATTCTGGATAAGGACAATAAGGTTCGTTGGATTTGTGTAACATGTATATATTGTAATTTTAAATCTTAGAAATTATGCATTCTTGTAGCTGTTCTTAGATACATTATAATCTCTGTATATAAGGTTTTAAATGAAAGCTGCAAACATGTGGCAACAATCACATGCAATTTGATAGTCTTTTCCAGTTCCATGCATTTCTGTTTGGTCTATTCACGTTCTAGACGCATCTTTTTGAGTCTTTAAAAAATGTAGATGTTTTTTTTGTCTGTGGCACAAATATTGATTGATTCCTGTTTTCAGGCCTCAAGCAAGGTTCCCTTGGGCTTTGGAGAGTCTAATGAATGAGTTTTTTTGGGCCTGCTACTTCAAATGAAAGAAAGAGAGAAATAGGTAAGATTCAGTATATGTTGGTGATCCTTAAAATCATACATTAAATAAATTTTAATTGGAAGAAAACCATGACAACCCTACTTTATATATAGTGGACCCTCGATAGATCCGGACACGGCTTCTTTCCCAGGCTAAATACATCCGGATTAAGAGTTTTTCCGGATTGCCAGAATTCATGTTCTTAGTCAAATTAATTTCATGTACGCAGTTACTCCCCCTTTACTTGTAATCGATGCATAGGCTTTTATGTAATATACGTGTATTATAATAAATAACTTCTTTGTTATGTGTGTTTTTTTTATATTACTTATCTTAACGAATATAAAATAAAGTTATTTCTTTTCAAAAATACAAAAACGAAGCCTTCGTTAATTGTGTACTATGTATGGCATATAGCTACGTATCCCACTCTTTGATCTGTCCTATTGGCAAATTTATGTTTCAAATTGGCCTAACGCAAGGATCAATATCATCTAAAGTTCTTGGCATAAAAAAATATGATAAAAAAATAGTTGTGGAACATTCTAAAGAACTAATATATAATTGTTTTTGTGTATTGTGTGTTCTTATTGACCATTTCCACAAGTCTTTGCTTTCTGACTAACAGACGTGAGTAGCAACCACGGCTTGTTCACTGTCTAACTTCGTGGCCATCAATGTCACACATGTGAAATGGGATGTGCTGTAGCCTTTATATGCTATACCATAACCATTAAGACCGATAAATTTCGAATAAGATTCACATAGATTTTATAACTTATTAATTTTGTGAGTATTACCTCACTTCATTGTATTCAACAGAGATATATTCTGCATGCGAAAACCGTTAAGGTATTACAGCATACGTACCCGTGATCCAAGCTCAAAACTGCATGTTTAGAAAAGCGTAGGTTAAAAAAATATATTGCGTATCTCTATTACAAACACTGAAGTTTGACGCAAGAACGCGTTACATGACTGCATGTACCGTGTGATAAGGTGTTGCAGGTTAACGCCCGTGGCTATGACCTGGCAGCCGTCGTTATGACAACACACACTAGTGTCAAATGAGTGTGTATTTTACACATTGGACTGTGAGCTGGGTCTTGATTTTATGCGGCACGTTCGTCACAAAAATGTCTGGATTATTGCGGAATTTATTAAGGCGAAAATTAATATTCCATTCCCAAATGGAGTTCTGATTGGAATCTGAAATTTCGGACTAGTTTAGTATAAATAAACTTATTGGAAATCCGTTCCCGCATTTCTGCCAGGATTGTGAGTTTTTCCGGACTATCGAGTCCGGATATCGGTGGGTCCACTGGGTAGTTATAGTCAATGGTTAGGTTTTGCTTCACAATTTCTCTAAATAGGAATTTCTATATATATCCTCCTCCTACTATATGGTAGATTTACTACACTTATATATACATTTTTATGTAGCATATAATATTAATGGCTATAAGTGATTAAGGAGTAGTTGGCATATTTTTGAAAATACTTTAAGGTTAGCTTCAGTTATTATTTACTTGTGTTATACTGGTAGGGTTTTTTTAGAACACAGTATTTTTGTAATATAATTGTGGTCTATTTCCTGCTTCAAAATTGGATAACAATTGTCTTTTAGATAACGAAAAAATTACATTACATTAACATCCATCATAGTATAGGCTACCAGTAAAGGATATGCATACAATGTACACATGTCTATCCAGTATGATCATCAAATACAGCTGTACTCTATCCCCAATTTGAGGAGAGATGGGGAATTTTGAAGGTTAAAACATTTATCAATTGAGACTCTTGGTAATTACGAAAATCATGCTCTTTTTAAACATCATATTCTCGATCTTAATTTATAAACTTAACTGGTAATTTGAAACTTTGATGATTTTTTATTATTATATAAGCTATAATTGTCAATCAAATTACTTGTGCAATATATTTGCTTGAATGTGTTTAGTAAACTAGAAGACTTATGAAATGTTCATTTTTACAGTCTCTTCAGAATTCTGACAGCGACTACCTTAGTACCCGTATGGTGTGTTCTGTCGCTTTGAATAAGTTAAATTATAAACACCTCTTTCAGTACCATCACATATCTTGGCTATATGAAGTGGAGTTGATAGTTATAATAACTACTTGTAAAAAAATCTGTAATATCAGACTTTGTGACTGTCACAGTAAGATAACCTCATTCAGTACAAACAATGACATTATCAGGAATAGGATAGTTACTTCGATAGTAAATTAACCTACTTCGTACAAATTGATTATTATGAGCCATGTATCTCTGTCGTTTGAAGGAAATATCCTGATAAACACTCAGCATGTTCCAGCTCGAAAAAGCTCCTTATAATAATTCAAGAGAATATGTGGATTGATGTTCTGTCTGAACTGCTGCTTGAGGTAAGTTATAATTGATAAACCACGTCACTTTCAGTTAAAAACCAAATGCTGACTATATAATCAGAGAGATATAGCATAGCAATAAGCAGAGGATGCAGGTGGCAGGTCTGTTCACGAACAAGTACCACTAGTAACAATATTTGGTAACGTTGAAAATAATGAAAGACAAGAGTTTGTTTGGTTATAAAAAATGAAGAACAAACATTTATTAAAGTATCCTTATTAGTTATGGTTCAAATTGACAATTTTTCTTTGTTCTTTGTTAAGTTATTTGATGTTTCTGCTTAGACATTAGTGAAAACAAATTGTTTTGATTAATATTGCTTTTACAACACATTGAAGTTGGTGTTCTTATTATTTAAGACAAAGCTATTTCGTTTTCTGTTTCAGAATCTAATTCCATAAGCAATGGGTTGGTTTCCCCTGGACAGTCGAGGCTCCGAGATACCGGACACGGTGAATCCAGTTTTTACTTGACCATCACAATCATTGCCATCCTTTATTAAGTTTAAATTATCAAATTGTGGTGGACATTGGTTCCGTATAGATTGGCCCTCACTTCTACCCAGATTTCTTCACAAGTATTTTTGGAGGTAAGTCATCATAAAATCTGAAGATCCGCATTGTTCTGTCTTCCCCATTGTTAATCTGCTGCCTGACTATAGTTATTGATTATTCATCCTATAGTATATGGGGAAAAAATCTTTTATCCATTTTGCAATGATACACATGACATTCAATCAATACCTTACGCGCTCAAGGGCAATACTATACAGACAGAGAAATTTCTTTACTAGTTATAATCTACAATATAATTTAATAAAAAGAAAAAAAAATACAATATAAAGTTAAGTGTCGTGTGTTAAGCCTTAGTTTTAATTAAGTAAGGTCATTGGTGTCAGGTGAGTGCAGTAATTATTAACAGGTCACTAAAAGGTTATTTTTTTTTTTTGCTTGGAGTTTATTTGATAAGAAAACAACATCGTACAGTACTCTATACTTCATATGAATACTGTGTGAAAGCTATTTAAAAAAGCATTAATTGAATTAGTATTTGTAACAAGGATTGGGACTGGGTCAATGCATCAGTGGAACAGGTAGCTAAATGCATAGCGGCATTTGGCTTAGTGTTCGAATCCCGGTCTGGCCTCTGGCATTTTCTCCTGCTCTTTTAAAGGCCCACTACCTTTCCGGAGCAAAATTTAAAGGTTTCTTTGAAACATTAATAACAAAAGAAAATATACATCGATGGCTTTAGATGAGGTTACAACACCAAACATATGCAAGATTTCCTGTCTAATGTACGATAACAGTGGAGATTCATTTCGCTGTTTTGCCGTCTGGCGCAGTGATAGTCAACTACCGCGCGGCATTTAGGACGACGGCGGGAAACATAAAACGACCCGCGTTATGAAAATTAACATTTTAATTATTCTAATTAAACGGTTCTGAAGGTGATGATAAGTGTGCTAGTAAACGTATAGTTAATAACTTCTGCGACTCTACAAAATTATTGATCTCGTTTTACATTCCTATTTTAAAAATTAAAAGCCGTTTCGGAAAGATAGTGGCCCTTTAACATTCTATTATTTTAATTATTTTGTTCAGATGATGATGAGTGTAGTATTAACGGTAAGTTAATAACTTTTGCGACTCTACACAATTATCGATCTCGTTTTACATTCCCATTTTAAAAGTTAAAAGCCGTTTCGGAAAGGTAATGGGCCTTTAAGTCCTTTATAGTATAAATGTTAAATAAAAAATATTTTGATTTGCATGACCTCGTTAGTAGGTGAAGGTGCGTTTGTGTAACAAATAATTTGCTTTTAATTGACATCCCTTCATCTGGCATATGCTACCTGATAGTCTTGACTCAGGAATGTAGGTCAAGGTCATTCATTTGAACAAACTTAAAAATTTATACGCTTCAGACCCAGTATAATAACTTGGACAGTAGTGTCAGTCGGTTGTGAAGAATGGTACTGAACATATAAATGGTCAAATTGAAGGATACTTAGCTGACTAAATGAACTATTTATAGTCTAGCTAAACTCTAAATAAAAGGGCAGGATAAATCACTGCATACAGCGTAGAGTTGTAGGTAAAAAGTGGAACAGTGAATGCATGCTCTAACATCATAATCAGAAACATATTATGTGTATATTTTCTGTCATAATGAACTTTGTGGTTGCAGTCATTTTAAGACGACACAGAAAAGTAATATTCATTGCTCTGGTGGTTGTTATTTCCCATGTTTTCCTGACCGTGATTTTAATCCGAGTTTAATGTGGATTTTTATCTCGATTGCAGACAAATTATTATATACCTCATCGTCGTCTTCTTCAATGGCGAGTTGTCTCGGTCCTTCATCAGGGGGTAGTTCTGAGATTGACATTTTTTTTAAATAAAGTAGCAGAAACAAAAATTATTACTGATGAAATCCCAACGTGCTACCTTTCTGTCGGTGGAAGTCAATGTCACAGACGCTAATTATAATTTTGCGTTCTAAAAAAACGTTCAGTTGATGTTGATTAGGTCGGAAACTCATTCGGAACGTTTCGTTATTCAGTATGGAAGTTGTAGGAAGAAATACTTGTGTACCGAATATAACCCATCATGGAGGAAGCTAGAGATGACACATGTGTCGGGTGATGACATGTTTGAAGAAAATTCAAGTTGTCGTTGACAGTTGATCTCCAACGGCATCGATTTTATGTGAGGACATAAGAGAACGGAAACTCCAAGATTCCCATAATGGTAAAATTAGTTTTATTTAGCCTTGGTTGTACGATAATCGCTATCAACCAACACCTGCAACAGGATGTGGGCTCTTGGCCAAACTGCAAGATCTAGATGTTTCATTGCCAATCAAAGACCCGGAGTCATATGTATAGTTACAGATACATATGCCAACTAAAGTCAACCATCATTATCATAAGAAATCAGGGGTTTATCTATTAGTTGATGCAGTTCAAATTAATCGGACCTGGCAAAATTTTATGGAGCCCGTTTTTGAATTCAATCAAGTATTCTCTTTCTAATATTGATCTTATTTATTTTATTTTTGAAAATACCGTGAAACTGTATGCCTTATAAGTAACCTATGAACTTTTTGTTTCTGCTCCACTGCTACGTCGAACCAAGGAAAATGATTTTTTTGAGGAATTGATGTTTTGAAATAACAAGCGGCCTTGTAAATATAGGCCCCTTTATATTACTCCCATAACATGAGAGTCGACTGGTCAGCCGTTTTTTTATCGGACGTTATTTTGCTGACTGTCGACTCTCATTTCCGAAGGCCTATTTCTTTGATGCAGCTTTCAACGTCAGATGAAGGCGGAATGAAAAATGCAATAATATCAATATTTATAGCTCTTAACAGTGATAACATTGATGTGTACTTACAGTTTAGGTATTAATTATCCCATTTATATAGGAAAACCATAACTTGAGGCCTCATAAAATAGTATTATAGCGGATTAGAATTGATGAATACCTTCCGTAACATTTTGACCTAGTTTTAAATATGGCGGCTGGTTACTACAAAAAGCGGAACGTGAATTCAAGCGGGCAGAATGCAAGTAAAAGTAAAGGCAAATCAAGCGTTTCAGGGACTTTGCAATTTGTTTTTTCTATTTACCGGCCGGATCGCTTTCATCATGAAGTTTTATCTGGGTCATGAAAGTTTACGTTAGGAGATGTAAATATTTGTTTTCGATGGATTTTACAGCTGATTTTGTCAAAAAACTTGTTGATTTATGAAAAAGAGGTAGGTATTTGACATTGATAGCGATTTAAATATGATTTAAACGTTTTTTATTGTCACAATCCAAACTTTGAAAATGTTACCCTCAGCATCGGGTAAATGGCCTATCGGAAGTTAGAGGTTAGACACAACGTAACGTTCCAAAAGTGTCTCGTCGTGCTATACCTCTAACATTGTTGGAGTACTTTATATGTGAAATAGTGCTTAGCATCTACCGGTATATG
>SAYR01031119.1:765464-814287 GCA_004382745.1 Argopecten irradians irradians
TTATTTTGCTGACTGTCGACTCTCATTTCCGAAGGCCTATTTCTTTGATGCAGCTTCCGACGTCAGATGAAGGCGGAATGAAAAGTGCAATAATATCAATATTTATAGCTCTAACAGTGATAACATTGATGTGTACTTACAGTTTAGGTATTAATTATCCCATTTATATAGGAAAACCATAACTTGAGGCCTCATAAAATAGTATTATAGCGGATTAGAATTGATGAATCCCTTCCATAACATTTTGACCTAGTTTTAAATATGGCGGCTGGTTACTACAAAAAGCGGAACGTGAATTCAAGCGGGCAGAATGCAAGTAAAAGTAAAGGCAAATCAAGCGTTTTAGGGACTTTGCAATTTGTTTTTTCTATTTACCGGCCGGATCGCTTTCATCATGAAGTTTTGTCTGGGTCATGAAAGTTTACGTTAGGAGATGTAAATATTTGTTTTCGATGGATTTTACAGCTGATTTTGTCAAAAAACTTGTTGATTTATGAAAAAGAGGTAGGTATTTGTCATTGATAGCGATTTAAATATGATTTAAACGTTTTTTATTGTCACAATCCAAACTTTGAAAATGTTACCCTCAGCATCGGGTAAATGGCCTATCGGAAGTTAGAGGTTAGACACAACGTAACGTTCCAAAAGTGTCTCGTCGTGCTATACCTCTAACATTGTTGGAGTACTTTATATGTGAAATAGTGCTTAGCATCTACCGGTATATGAAATTTTTAGTGAATATGAAATTTTGCACCCATTTACAAAATTTCATTTTGATATTCTAAATTCTAAGAATTATATTTTAGTGGTTGAACAATCCATGGATTTTTTAAAGAAAACATGTTCAATGTTCAATGTATTGTTTGTAAGGAACATGAATTCGAATAGATTATTGAAATAATAATTCACTTACAATTTATAAAGTGTTGTTTCAAAGGCTATACAATTACTGAACAAAAATATGAAAGCTCATTTTTTGTCGAAACATGAATTTGTAGACTAGAAAATGGATAAAGAAGGATTCATTACTAAAACAGTGATTAAAAACAGAAAATAACTCTCTGAACACAAACTTTCCTTTATTACATGGCCAAAAATCTTACATTTTGATAAGTATCATAATTGTGTTTGAAAGAAATGACAGACTAAAGTATAATGCTTTCTGTATAGCCGTCTTGATCAGTTCTATTTCTTACATTACATATACTATTATAATAAAAGTTCTTATCATTATGACAAGCAACACCAGGTTTTATTACTATTGTAATGTGTGAAATATTACATGTTCAATTCTGGATAAGGACAATTAAGGTGCATTGGATTTTGTAACATGTATATATTGTAATTTTAAATCTTAGAAATTATGCATTCTTGATAGCTGTTCTTAGATACGTTATAATACTCTGTATATAAGTGTTTAAATGAAAGCTGCAAAATGTGCAACATCACATGCATTTGATAGTCTTTTCCAGTTCATGCATTTCTTTTGGTCTATTCACGTTTCTAGACCAAATGTTGTTTGAGTCTTAAAAAATGTAGATGTTTGTTTGTCTGTGGCACAAATATTGATATATCCTGTTTCAGGCCTCAAGCAAGGATTCCCTTGGGGCTTTGGAGAGTCTGATGAATGAGTTTTTTGGGCCTGCTACTTCAAATGAAAGAAAGAGAGAAATAGGTAAGATCAGTATAGTGTTGGTGATCCCTTAAAATCATATACATGTAAATAAATCTTAATTGAAGAAAACCATGACAACCTACTTTTATATATAGTGGACCCTCGATAATCCGGACACCTTCTTTCCCAGGCTAAATCATCCGGATTAAGAGTTTTCCGGATTGCCGAATTCCATGTTCTTAGTCAATTAAATTGTCACGTACCAGTTACTCCCCTTTACCTTGTAATCGATGATAGGCTTTTATGTAATATACGTGTATTATAATAAATACTTCTTTGTTATGTGTTTTTTTTATATTACTATGTTAAGAATATTAAATAAAGTTATTTCTTTTTCAAAATACAAAACCGAAAGCCTTCGTTAATTGTGTACTATGTATGCATATAGCTACGTATCCCACTCTTGATCTGTCCTATGGCAAATTATGTTTCAAATTGCCTAACCAAGGATCAATATCATCTAAGTTCTTGGCATAAAAAAATATGATAACAAATAGTTGTGAACATTTTAAGAACTAATATAATTGTTGTTTTGTGTATTTGTGTGTTCTATTGACCATTTCCACAAGTCTTTGCTTTCTGACTAACAGACGTGAGTAGCAACCACGCGCTTGTTCACGTCTAACTTCGTGCACAATGTCACACATGTGTAAATGGCATGTGCCGTAGCCTTTATATCTTATACCATAGACGATAAATTCGAATAGATTCACATAGATTTTTAACTTATTAATTTTGTGAGTATTACCTCACTTCATTGTATTCGAAACGCAGAGGGATATATTCTGCATGCAAAACCAGTAAGGTATCTACAGCATACGTACCCTGATCCAAGCTCAAACTGCATGTTTAAAAGCGTGTGGTTAAAAAATATATTGCGTATCTCTATTACAACACTGAAGTTTGACCAATGAACCGTTACATGACTGCATGTACCCGTGTGAAAGGTGTTCAGGTTAACGCCCGTGGCTATGACCTGGCAGCCGTCGTTATGACAACACACACTAGTGTCAAATGAGTGTGTATTTTACACATGACTGTAGCTGGTCTTGGATTTTATCGGCACGTGTCGTCAACAAAATGTCTGGATTATTGCGGGAATTTATTAACGAAAATTATATTCCATTCCCAAAATGGAGTTCTGGATTGGGAATCTGAATTTCCGGACTAGTTAGTATAAATAACGTTACGGAAATCCGTTCCCTGACATTTCTGTCCGGATTGTGAGTTTTTCGGACTATTGGCATCCGGATATTCGGGGGTCCACTGTAGTTATAGTCAATGGTTACGGTTTTGCTCACATTTCTCTAAATAGGAATTTCTATATATACCTCCTACTATATTGGTAGATTTACTACACTATATATACATTTTATGTAGCATATAATATTAATGCATAAGTGATTAAGAGTTAGTTGGCATATTTTTGAAAATATCTTTAAAGGTAGCTTCAGTTATTATTTACTTGGTATACTGGTGGATTTTTTTAGAACACAGTATTTTGTAATAATGTGGTCTATTTCCTCTTCAAAATTTGATTAACAATTGTCTTTTAGATAACGAAAAATACATTAATTAACATCCATCATAGTATAGGCTCCAGTTAAAGGATATGCATACAATGTACACATGTCTATCAGTATATCATCAATACAGCTGTACTCTATCCCAAATTTAGAGGAGAGATGGGGAATTTTGAGGTTAAAACATTTATCAATTGAGACTCTTGGTAATTCGAAAATCATGCTCTTTTAAACATCATATTCTCGATCTTAATATTAATAAACTTACTGGATTAATTTGAAACTTGATGATTTTTTATTATTATATATCTAAAGCTATATTGTTCAAACTCAAATTCGTACATTTGTGTTGGCAATATATTACTGCTATTTAGAGGAATTGTTGTTTTAGATTTAAACTTAGAATAGACTTTGGTAAAATGGAAAATATATGTTCATTGTCTGGTTTACAGAGGAAATCCTGAACAATTTCACTCAGACAAAGGATTCCTGGCAGCATTGTCTGTACTACCTTAGTAACACCACTAATGAGTATGTGATGATGTTCTGTCTGACTGCTCTTGAGGTAAGTTATAATTGATAAACCACTCACTTTCAGTACAAAACCAAATGCTGACTATATAATCAGAGAGACATAGCATAGCAATAAGCAGAGTGATGCAGGATGCAGGTCTGTCACTAAACAAGTTCCACTATACAATATTTGGTAACGTTGAAATGAATGAAAGACAAGTTTGTTTGGTTATAAAAAATGAAGATACAAACATTTAGTTAAAGTATCCTTATTTAGATTATGGTTCAAATTGACAATTTTTTCTTTGTTCTTTGTTAAATTTTGATGTTTCTGCTTAGACATTAGTGAAAACAAATTGTTTTGATTAATATGCTTTTACAACACATTTAAGTTGGTGTCTTATGTATTTAAGACAAAGCTATTCGTTTTCTGTTTCAGAATCTAATACATAAGCAATGGGTTGGTTTCCCTGGACAGTCGAAGCTCGAGATACGGACACGGTTGAACCAGTTTTTACTTGACCATCACAATCATTGCCCATCCTTTATTAAGTTTAAATTAGTCAAACTTGTGGTGGACATTGGTCGTATAGATTGGCCTCACTTCTACCCAGATTTCTTCACAAGTATTTTGGAGGTAAGTCATCATAAATCTGAAGATCCCATTGTTCTGTCTTCCCATTGTTATCTGCTCCTGACTATAGTTATTGATTATTACATCCTAAGTATATGGGGAAAAAATCTTATCATTTTCAATGAATACACATGACATTCAATCAATACCTACCCACAAGGGCAGATACTATACAGACAGAGAAATTTCTTTACCTAGTATAATCTACACATATAAATTATAAAAAGAAAAAAAAAATACAAATATAAAGTTAAGTGTCGTTAAGCTTAGTTTAATTAAGTAAGGTCATGGTGTCAGGTGAGTGCAGTAATTATTAACAGTCACTAAAAAGGTTATTTTTTATTTTTCTTGAGTTTATTTGATAAGAAAACAACATAGTACAGTACTCTATACTTCATATGATACTGTGTGAAAAGCTATTTAAAAAAGCATTATTGAATTAGTATTGTAACAGGATTGGGACTGGGTCAATCATCAGTGACCAGGTAGCTAAATCATAGAGCATTTGGCTAGTGTTCGAATCCCGGTCTGGCCTCTGCATTTTCTCCTCTCCTTTTACAGTATTAAGTAACTCCTTAAAATGGAATGTCAAACAAAATTCTCTCCGAGATGAAAATATATCTAAATAATTTTTTTACATGAATGTTTTTTGACCAATAGTTGGTTCAGCGACCTGACACTACCATGCTGGGTATAGTCCTACTACACACAGCCTCAGAGGAGCTGGCCTCGCCTCGTGAGGATCTCAGCATGGATAGGAAACAGGAACTACAGCGCCTCCTACTGGTTCAAGTACCAACTATTCTAAGTATCCTCAACAGTAAGTAATCATTGTATTTTATTTATTCGGAGTCTGAGGTCAATATCGAGTCACAAGAATTAAGTTTGACTGGGTTAATGGTTGTAGTAGCCAATATTCATTGAGGTAAGATCAAAAATCAATTTTTGGTTTAAATGTAAATCTCTAGTGATATATTAAACACCACATCAATAATCATTAGCTGGTTCATCTGTAAATGACTACTTCACAGCTACCCTTGAGGCCATACTAGAGAAACATCGACACCTCGTGGCTGCCACACCTCCCCCATCACCCACACAGGGCGGGGACGAGACTCCATCTCGTAAATCATCGTGGATGCTGTTCTCTTCCTCTCCCGCAGGTAAAGGTGTAACTGACTATACATCATATAGGTCTGATTACATATGTAACTGTTAGGTTCCATTTATCTTATAGAATGTATATGAGAATGCATGTATAAGCAAAAACTTGAGGTTTCATTTATCTTATAGTATGTATATGAGAATGCATGTATAAGCAAAAACTTTAGGTTCCATTAATCTTATAGAATGTATATGAGAATGCATGTATAAGCAAAAACTTGAGGTTCCATTTATCTTATAGAATGTATATGAGAATGCATGTATAAGCAAAAACTTGATTCTATGTAAGACAGGTGAAATATGGTTTGGATTTGATACTTCCATATACTGAAGGCAGTGGTTGTGTCATGATGCCAAATCACATTTTAATTATGAATCATGTTTTGCTGTGCTGTCACAAATATGTTATTGGTATATATCTTTCTTATGATATTCATGACATGGTCATGTTACGTGTGAGATTATGCCTGTTTTCTCAAATCAACCGTGCTGAGAGATCCCATGAGAGATGACAGGCGCAGGTCATGTGATTCAGTACATGTGGATATGCTGGTCTTCTGATTCGGGGCACGTCAATTTTCTTCACGAAATTTGCCTATTAATTGCGACGCTCAATGCTATTCAGGAAAATAATACTGTATAACTTTATGCATCAGTCTTAAATATGAGGTGTTATTTATTTTTCTTATATTTTCAGCTGACAGTCTCCTAAGTAACATGTTTAAGTCCCCGGGTAATCGTGTTCAGTTGGAGGCCTTACCTCCCTTAGATGACTCTTCAAAAGAAGTATGTAGTCTAGCTCTGCGGTGTCTGGCGGAGTACTTCAGCTGGATTCCTTTGTCATCAACCATTACACCATCATTACTTAGTACCATATTTCATTTCGCAGGATTTGGATGCGAAGCCAAAAAACTTCCTAATTCAAATCGGACGACAAACTTTAGCTCAGACACGTCCTCATTGGGGATCTGGGCGATGAACTGTATTAATGAGCTTTTATCAAAAAACTGTGTTCCCATGGAGTTTGAAGACTTTTTACTGCAGATGTTTAGACAGACATTTTATCTGTTACAAAAACTTACCAAAGACAGTAGTACGAATGCCACTGGGAACAGACTGTCAGAAATTGATGAGAGGTACAAAATTTTCATTATGAATCCATTTATAAAATGATTGTGTTTGTTCTTTCATCACTAAGCTGGTTTATATGTATTTACATTGCCATGTTCTGTGTGTGTCTAAGGATATTTTAATTCCTACTTATTTAAAAAAAAAAATAATTTTGGGTGGGGGGTGTGTGTTTCTTCTCACTCGCAAAATATGTGAAATTTAATTGCAGATGAAAAAAGTAAGTTTACAATAAACTGTTATTTTTATATAGTTAATTTTCTCTTTGTTTCTGGCTTTCTGATTGGCCTATTCATTTTTTTCTTTCCATGATGAAAAAAAAATCCGAGAATGGCACGGAAACCCGACGTTATCGTGACGTCACAATAGAAACATGGACGTTGCGTATCGATTTGGAAAAAATAATCCTTTGGGAAAAATCAATAGAATCATACGCGTAAACGTATTTCATTTTATAAAATAGCCTGGAAAATTAATTATAAGCATTGAAGTCACAATTTTTTAATTTCATCAGGGTATGATGACCCCTTTTGACACCGCAGAGCTACGCGGATTCACACAGTTTGCAAACAAAATTTCTTTCATACCCCGATGAAATTAAAAAATAGTGACTTCAATGCTTAATTGGTAAGAAAAAAGTATGTTATGAAAAATAAACTTCATTTCATCATTCGTTTACAGTTATACAGAGAAGTTTACAGATTTTTTGAAGTTGTTTGTGAGTGTCCACCTACAGAGATTCGAAGCTAACATACAGTTTCCTGTTTTGGAATTTTTAGCATTATTACTCAAGTACACCTTTAGACAGGTAAGTCGTTAGTTTACAGGTGTGCTTAATGATTAATTATCAAAATTATATCAATGCAGTAGAAGAATTTTTATTATAGATTTAACCAAATCAAGGTTAGAAAACTTACTTCATCTGCTGTTCATAATCTGTTTCGACAATAGAAATATGTAAGTTCGATTTTTGAATTATGTTTTTAGGTCACCTGAGACGAAGTCTCAAGTGACCTATTCTAATCGCCTTTTGTCCGTCGTCGTGCGTCGTCCGTCGTCCGTCGTTGTGCCGTAAACAATTTACATTTTCGACTTCTTCTCAAAAACCGCTGAAGCATTCAATGAAATTTTGCACAAACCTTCTAAGGCATAAGGCCAATCCAAAATTGTGAATTATATGACCCCCACCCCCAGGGGCTGTGGGAGGGCCAAAAGGAGTAAAATTGACTAAAATTTCAAAAATCTTCTCCTCCACTAAAGATGTGGTAGAATCATAAAATTACTCTTCATAGATATAGAAAGTCTCAAGGCCCTTTACAAAAATTGTGAATTATATGACCCTGGGGTCTCAGGTTTCCCCCTGGGGAGGGGTAAAGTTTACTATAGTTTATATAGTGAAAACACATTTGAGCATTACTTGGTCATTTATAATAGAAAATTAATCAAATGTTGTCAGAATTATCCCTATGAAATGGCCATTGAATTCTATTAACAAATTTTCCATATGACTGACTCCCAGGGCCTTAGGGCCGGCCCAAAAGGGGTCAAATAGACATAAAACTCAAAAATCTTCTTCTAAATTTCTGGAACTGGTAGAATCAAATACTCTTCATAGATAAAAAGGTCTCAAGGCCCTGAACCCTGCGTCTCAGGTTTCCCCCTGGGGGAGGGTAAAGTTTACTATAGTTATATAGTGAAAACACATTTTGGAGCATTACTTGTCATTTATAATAGAAAATTAATCAAATGTGTCAGAATTATCCCTATGAAATGGCCATTGAATTCTATTAACAAAATTTTCCATTGACTGACTCCCAGGGGCCTTAGGGGCGGGGCAAAAGCGGTCAAATAGGCTTAAACTTCAAAAATCTTCTTCTAAAATTCTGGAACTGGTAGAATCAAATACTCTTCATAGATGGAAAGGTCTTAAGTCATTACAAAAATTGTGAATTATATGACCCTGGGGTCTCAGTTTCCCCTGGGGAGGTCAAGTTAAACTATAGTTGTAATAGGAAAAAACACATATATGAATTTTTTGCTTATTTTCATAGGAAATTAGTAAAACTGGGTTAGAATGTTTAGCCTGAGATAGCATTTATCGTCATAAACCATATTGGTCCTGGCCTGACCTCCAGGGGCCTTAGGGGCGGGGCCAAAAAAGGGTCAAAATAGGCTTAAAACTTCAAAAATCTTCTGAATTGCACAGATTTGATGGAACCTGATACTCTTCATAGATTGCGAACGGTCTTAAGGCCCTTTACAAAAAATTGTGAATCTCATTGCCCTGGGATTTTCAGATTTTCCCTTGGTATAGGGCGTCAAATTTACTATAGTTTATAATAGGAAAAACACATTTATGAACATTATTTTGCTTTGTTAGTCCCCGCGAAACGCGTCTTGCGGGGGATATTGATTTGGGCTCCGTCCGTGCGTGCGTCCGTGCGTGCGTCCGTCCGTCCGAGTATCCGTTTTCCGGGCTATAACTCCTAAACCGTTCACTTGGCTACCCGAAACTTTCTTACATGTTAGGTTAGCTGCTCTAGTTGTGCCTTTTGCTAATGGGAACCTTTCATTTTCGATACTTTTTCTGTTACCATGGAAACTTATTCAAAAATACCATATTATTAAAGTTTCCTTTCTATTCCGGGCTATAACTCGAAAACCGTTCAACTTGGCTACACGAAACTTTCTGTACATGTTAGGCTAGTGCTCTAGTTGTGCCTTTTGCTAATGGGAACCTTTCATTTTCGATCTTTTTTCTGTTACTTTTAAATGTCATGTTACTGGAGAGCGGATATATTGTTGTATGAATTTATTCAAGGACAATACTAAGCTCTGTTCAAATAGTTAAACCTACATGGATGACAATATCAAAATTTAAACTCTTAGTTACAATGAGCTTCATTTATTTTATGTTTGAGCTTTCATACACAACTGGGCGCGGGGGATAATGCCAAGCTTTGCGGCTCCTTGTTTTCATTGGAAATTAGTCAAACTGGGTTAGAATTATTAGCCTGAAATAGAATTTAAAACCATATCCATATTTGTCCAGGCCTCAGGCCGACCCCCAGGGGCCAGAGGGGCGGGGCCAAAAGGGGTGAAATAGGCTAAAACTTCAAAAATCTTATTCTGAATTCACAGATTTGATGGAACCAAATAATCTTCATAGATTAAAAAGTGAAATTTATGAAATGACAGACATTGACTGACTTCTTATTTGGTTTTGTTGTTTAACATTGGCAAAGCCAATTGGAATTTTAAGCATAAGGTTTGGTAACATAATACACTATCAAAATGAAAAACAAAAAAATCAAAAATTCTAAAAGGTTCAACTTTAAAGTTTATTCTAATTCGTAAATACTTTTTACAGATTTGAACCAACTTTGCAATGCTTTTCTGTAGCAGCACACAGGTGACCGTCAAGGCCTCTTGGGCCTCTTGTTTCTTTTAACATTGGATAGTTTATAGTAACGTCCAATGTTCATTTTTATCTTTAGGAAAGTTAAACTCCTTTATGAGCTCATATTTTGATATTATAACTGATGTTTCAATACAAACTATGGTAATAGATAAACTTTGATTTATAACAAACTGTTACCGGTAACTGTAATTCAGTTGATCTGTTTGATAATGGTAATATGTTTTTAATTGATTTGGCTATCAGAACTCTCTCTCTTTCTATTCTATAGACATCCTATGAGGGATATTTTCACTGCCTTGACACCTGGAATACATTCCTCGACTACCTACATACAAAGCTAAGGGAGCGAACCACTGACAGCAACCTACTTGTAGCCAGGTATAGCTCAATATATCTGATTATCTAGGTGTTACAGAAATTTATCATTCACATAGAATGAAAATCTCAGAATGGGACTAATTCAGGTACTACATAATATCTGATTTGTACTGGACTATTGTTTCAATTGGTGATGGAATGATGTTAAAAGATGGTGTCCTGCGCTGATGTCATTTCAGCAGGAAGATTACAAAGAGTTACGTTCGGGTATCACATGGTTTTTGAGTTAGTCACAGTTACAAATTCTGTTATTTCTCATAAATGAAATTCTCTTTTATATTGACGTTCACATACCAGGAGTCACTGGTGCAAACACTGTGTTGTATTGATATACATATACATTCACCACATGAGGATTTTAGTTAATTTCACTTGAATTTAGAGTGAAAGGTTTGACTAGGACCTTCAAGATAAAGTAAGACACATTTATAACAAACACCCTTACAATAAATTCCTTGTTATAACATAGTAATATTCATTCTCCGTCGGGGCTGCGATGACGGTGTACTTGGTGAAATGTCTTGACATATTAACACAAGTCCTCCACCTCTGGGTCACAAGTTCAAATCCCATGTGGGGCAGTTGCCAGGTACTGACCGCTGGCCAGTGGTTTTTCTCCAGGTACTCCGGCTTTTTCACCAACAAACCTGGCACATCCTTACATGATCCTGGCTGTTAATAGGACGTTAAACAAAACTCATTTTTTCAAGGTTCCTGTTAGCTGTCAGTAATATTTGTATAACAAACTATACTTATAACGTAGTGATTTGTTTAGTAAGCAGATTCTTGAAGTCATAAAAGTTTGAATTAATATGGTTGGATTAAGACCATATTAATAGTGAATTATTAACAATGTTCAGCTGTATATATTTCTCTTTTTCCAGATACCAGGAGGCTCTGCTCTCTTTAGTGTCTCATATCCTACAGAAGTTACAGTTCCGCTTCAACCAGTCACAGCTCGAGGAACTCGATGATGAAATCCTAGATGATGATGTAAGTAATGTCTGTGTTTCATTAAGAATTGATTGTACACATACTAAATGTGTATTTGATAATCCTTAGATTGAAACGGTCTTAGAGATTTTAGCCACATAGTTAACATGAAGCTGATTTTCATTTGTCCATGTTTTTGAGAAAAAAAACCCACAAAGATTCCATAGTTCATTGTTATTATTGCATATATAAGTAAGAAAATATCTTTGCAAATATCTTTATAACACATCTAAGTTTTGTGCTTGATACAAACTTTAAGTAAGTTGTTCATTCAGGAAAAATTACAATTACCATGTTACCTCTCGTTTCAGTCTGAAACAGAATGGCAACACTTTCTACGGCAAAGTTTGGAGGTGGTGGCAAAAGTGGCTGAAATCCTCACAGCAGACATTTTCAGATTGCTTGTAAGTGGTTAAAGACGTATTTCAGCTTAAAAGTATTTTAAAATCAGAATACATAATATTAAGTTTCAAGATTTATTATATTTAGTTATAAGATCAGTATACCATTTTCTGTAGATGATATTCAAAGATATTTTGTGTATTTATTCATCTGTGAAAGAAAAAAACTTTAATAAAAAGATTCACTAGTTGAAGTGAAATATCCCTGTGCAATTTAACAAATTGAAAATAAAAATATATGGTTTTCTGTTGTAATAAATAGCAGTAGATATAATATTATAAAGATATCCAATAAATAGCAGTGTGAAAGAAAAAAACTTAAATAAAAAGATTCACTAGTTGAAGTGAAATATCCCTGTGCAATTTAACAAATTGAAAATTAAAATATATGGTTTTCTGTTGTAATAAATAGCAGTAGATATAATGTTATAAAGATATCCAATAAATAGAAATGTGTAAGAAGAAAAAACTTTGATAAAAAGATTCACTAGTTGAAGTGAAATATCCCTGTGCAATTTAACAAATTGAAAATTAAAATATATGGTTTTCTGTAGTAATAAATAGCAGTAGATATAATATTATAAAGATATCCAATAAATAGCAGTAGATATAATGTTATAAAGATATCCAATAAATAGCTGTAGATATAATGTTATAATGATATCCAATAAATAGCAGTAGATATAATGTTATAAAGATATCCAATAAATAGCAGTAGATATAATGCTATAAAGATATCCAATAAATAGCAGTAGATATAATGTTATAGAGATATCCAATAAATAGCAGTAGATATAACGTTATAAAGATATCCAATAAATAGCAGTAGATATAACCATGCAATAAATAGCAGTAGATATAATGTTATAAAGATATCCAATAAATAACAGTAGATATAATGTTATAAAGATATCCAATAAATAGCAGTAGATATAATGTTATAAAGATATCCAATAAATAGCAGTAGATATAATGTTATAAAGATAACCAATAAATAGCAGTAGATATAATGTTATAAAGATATCCAATAAATAGCAGTAGATATAATGTTATAAAGATATCCAATAAATAGCAGTAGATATAACCAATAAATAGCAGTAGATATAATGTTATAAAGATATCCAATAAATAGCAGTAGATATAATGTTATAAAGATATCCTTATATTTGTCGCTATTATGTTAATGGAATGTGACTGTTTAGTATGAGCCATTCCAAGAACACCTGGAGATTTACCTGGGACTCGAGCGCTACCTGGTGAGTAGTGTACAGGGACGTCACCTGACGATAACAGCAGAGAATGAGTGTCGACGACTCCATTGCTCGTTACGAGACTTATCCTCCCTACTCCAAGCCCTGGGTAGGCTGGCGGAGCATTTCATCGGTGAAAAGTTTCCAGACAGATTTACAGACGGAACCATGCTCATATCCAGGTGTGTATTTATCTGTAGTGTTTTGGTGCACTTGGTCTTCTATTTATTTCCCCACCATTGAATGGAGGGATCAGATAGTGTAAACCATGTTGGTCCCATCCTGTCCTATTCCTATTACCATATATGTAGGTCGGGCATTTATGTCTTACAAACTCTCTAGTTTGAAGTCTCCAGTAGAACTGAACAATACTGAGCTGGAAGTTTAAATAATTATTATTTACAAAGTGGTATACTAAGGTACATTTTCTGTAAAAGGTGACAGCCAATGTTCCAAGTATTTTAGATATCCATGCAGATTTTACACCTGATTATCATTAATATTATTAACAGTTTCACACAGCTGTATATGGTACAAAGCTCATTTCCTTGTGTTAGGGTTCAACATTCAGGATATTCTCCATGCTGACTTTATCTGTGTGTTATTTATATTATTACTCATAGGTTGATTCACACAGTCATATATGGTACAAAAACTCGTCTGTTTGAGGTGACCTCCAGCGTACAGAATGTGCTACATACAGATTTCATTGGAGTGTAAGTACATATACTTTTATTTAATTTTCATTCACTGTTTGTCTTTTATGAACTACCATGCTCTTCATTCTAGGCCACAGGGTAAAATTTGTGAAAAACTACACTTTGGAATATTTATTTCTCAATAACTGAAAACAGGTGTATAACAAGATATGCAAGCTCATTAGGCCACTTGTTTTTTTTCCCACATCATATATTTGAAAGTGCAAATGCTTTAATTAGATGTTTGAGTCAGTTATTATACTAAAGTAATGATACCGCTGCTGATGTAAATCATAACAGCGTCGAATACCTTTGCAGATTCATGCATAGATATAACAAGCCATACGATAACGTTAATCTGTCACCATGATGATTTCTAGTAAAAGCGAAGTATCTTGAAACATATATCGGCGAATTTCACTAAAAATATATTGCAAAATTGAAAAATATTCTATTTTGTTTTTAGAATTTCCTAAATATTTTATTCAAATAACCGGAGGTCATGTAAAAGTCTATTCAAATACACGGCGTTGAAAAACAAAGATAAAGAAGGAAAAAATCAGGACCGCAGAATTTTTATACAAATAACGGTTATTCGATTATGTGGAGTCCTCCGTATATAAGTATCACATAACTGGCTTGTTCAGCCATGTCATACAACCATGTTATAATTATCGTAAGATACATATGTAATAAGTACTTATAACACTATTGTGATGTCACAGGTAATAATGATGTCATAATCAAAATATCATCTTGCACAATTGCCATGATTGACGAAAACTTCAAATCTGAACCTTATTTTGTCACTTTTTTAAAGTTATGTCTGTATTTACATGTATACTTTGTAAATACAATAAAAAAATGATAAAAAGAATCTTAGACTCATGGCTACATAATGTGAAATTTAGTAAACAAAAAAAGTTCCATATTTTGATATGTCATGAGCCTTTAAGTTAAATAGATTTCGTATTTGTAGGTTCATAGCTACTCGTGTAAGATCATCTATGTATCACATGATGAACTGAACAATGCATGAATTTACATGCATTGTTCAAGTGTGCATTTTGCACACATAATAAGATGAGAAATGTCAGTATTTATACAAGAGTAATAAGAACATTTCATGTGGTAAAGAAAATATGAAGAGGTGGTACAAGAATATAGAAGTCATCATTTAGTCAAAATGTTATATATATTTTGCAGTCACGCCCAGGCAATAGCGTCAGTAAAGGCATTCGCCCATTGGTTAGGACAGTATCACAGCGAGTCCCAGCGGGTACCAGAGGAGAAAGAGAAATTTGTTACACTTATCTCTTCATTACTGGATTCTCTTATACCGCTCATCACTAAAGAGGTACGTCTCAATTTCTTATACAAGTTTTCTGTTACCAGACAATTTAACCTACATGTATCAGTTTAGAGGTTGTGGTAGCACACTAGCCTTTCTTTTCAGCTCCAGTTCTGTACACCAAACAGTTGTAAACTTGCCCAAACTTGTGTATTTAGATGATATAACTGTAAAATTGATGTTCTAACCTCGTCCTTATTCAGACCCCTGAGAAGATTATCCACTCCGCTGTCCATCTGGTGTTGTCAGTGTCCACTACAGTGCGGCCACGATTCCTACTACAACTGACCAGTATCCAGTCCATGTTCCAGATGGCTAGTCAGGGAGGCTATGACCACCTATCTTATGAGGTCAGTTATCCATCATATGTAACGACCCTCAATAAGTAGGAAAATTGTAATGATGTCAAACTTTTACTACATTGTAGGATATATTGACTCTGAGACCTGTCAAATCTTACTTCAGCTAATTAAACTCATTAATGGGTTGAATTCTTTACCTTTACATTCCTATTTAATTTTGTATGGCTTAATTAACTTGACATTTTTATTTAACCTTATTTGAGTTCTTTATCTTGACATATGTGTTTAACACTGCATGACTGTACCCTTGACATAATTGTTTGAATGAATATTTGACCTTGACATTCCTGTTTAAATTATCAACCCTGATATATTGCTGTCTAATCTTCTTTTGACCATTACATTCCTGTTTAACCTGTATGACCTTGACCTTCAGGTTCAACTGTTACTGTACCGAGCCCTGAGTAACTGTCTGCTATTGGCCTGGCCTAATCTACCTGATGGAGAACAGGAATGGGGAAGCCGTGCAGCACATCACGTCACCTTTGTGAGTCAGCTGTCACGGAACTTCATTCAGCTCAAACCAAGGGTATCGACTCTTGCTGCTAACAAGCCCTTACAAGAGGAAGGTTAGTAGGTGAAAAATTTCTAGTCTGACATCAAATCTTACTCATTTACCCCTGATGACACATTTAGGCTAGTCAATTATGAAATTGCAGGAGTAAATAGAGTCAAGTTTTAGTGCAGTTTGTCAAAGTTGTCTCCCCTGACCCACTGATACTAGTAACATGAAGATGTAACTATTTTGGCTGTGATATCAGGATCATTTTTGTGATGTGATAAAATATAATGTTTGCTTAATAAAAAATGGTTAGTTCCCTGTTGATGTCATGCTATTTTCCTGTCACAACTTATTTTTGATAAAGAATTTGCAAAATTCACAAAAAATGTTTAACAAATGTTTAAAAAACCAGCCATGGTCATCTTCATCACTATATTGTTTCTACTCATTTGTGTGTTTCTTGTGTATACTACAGTGACTTCCATTTGTAATTGTTTGTAATGTGTTTTCAATACCAGCAAAACCAATAATCAAGAAGACGTTGCGTATATTTGAGGACTGGATTGAGACAATAGCGGGGGAGGTGGTGAGAAGTAAACAACTGTGTTACCAGTCGCTACAGGAAGTCATACAGGTGGCGCTACTGGTATTTCCTGTCTACCTTCAACAATCAGGTCAGATCATCGATAGATTTTAATATCTTGTTGGCGAGATTATAAATGCTTTAAACACTCAACAATAAAGTTAAGTGAAGTTTTCAATCTGATGATCATGATCTAGTGCTATCAAATGCATTTTGACCCAGCCCATATTCTTTTCCTTTGTCATGGGCCTTTGTCTCATTTTATCATGAGTGCTTCGTCTTTTACATTATCATCTTCCAGATATATTCTAGTTTAAAATTGAACATTGTCCAAAAATCCTTCAACATGCTCAGTTTGCATTCCCAACCCTTTCAAATGTTTCCAACGTATGCTAAGCATCTGAACATCTATATAATGTCTATGTACCATTTTAACAACCCCAACTCATTGCCTGTTTCAGATGTTATTGATAACTTCATGAGCTTTTTTCTGGCACTATTCCAAGGATTGAGGGTCCAGATGGGAGTCCCATTTACAGAACAAACAATCCAAACCTTTATGGGGCTCTTCACCAGGTACTGAAGCCTTATATATCAATACAGATATCACCATAGATGATAGTATTGAAATACTAGTACTGCTGATAAAGATCAATATATTGTGAAGAAATTTAAATATGCGCCAAACAGTTTATGTTAAGTTTTCTATTTATGATTATATTCAAGTCATCTTAATGAAACCTTAAAGGATTCTTTCTTTGTTTTCAGACAACAGTTGGCAGAGACAATTAGCCAGGGTAGTGGTGCTGCACAGCGAGTTATAGAAAAGTAAGTTCATTATCAGTACCAAACAGATACAAACTGGACTCAGGTTCATAAATGTTCCTTAATATTAAGAAATTCCTAAACATGAAATGCACTATGGGAGAGCATTACAGAACTTAAGATAAATATCTTAAGTAAAGGGCTTTCCTTACCATCTGTAATGATTTTCTATGGAGAATTCTTAAGTAAAGGGCTTTCCTTACCATCTGTAATGGTTTTCTATGGAGAATTCTTAAGTAAAGGGCTTTCCTTACTATCTGTAATGGTTTTCTACGGAGAATTCTTAAGTAAAGGGCTTTCCTTACTATCTGTAATGGTTTCCTATGGAGAATTCTTAAGTAAAGGGCTTTCCTTACTATCTGTCATGGTTTTCTATGGAGAATTCTTAAGTAAAGGGCTTTCCTTACCATCTGTAATGATTTTCTATGGAGAATTCTTAAGTAAAGGGCTTTCCTTACCATCTGTAATGGTTTTCTATGGAGAATTCTTAAGTAAAGGGCTTTCCTTACCATCTGTAATGGTTTTCTATGGAGAATTCTTAAGTAAAGGGCTTTCCTTACCATCTGTAATGGTTTCCTATGGAGAATTCTTAAGTAAAGGGCTTTCCTTACCATCTGTAATGGTTTTCTACGGAGAATTCTTAAGTAAAGGGCTTTCCTTACCATCTGTAATGGTTTCCTATGGAAAATTCTTAAGTAAAGGGCTTTCCTTACTATCTGTAATGGTTTTCTATGGCAGAAGTTTCTTAAGGAAAGGGCTTTCCTTACATCTGTATTTCCTATGAGAATTCTTAAGTAAAGGGCTTTCCTTACCATCTGTAATGATTTTCTATGGAGAATTCTTAAGTAAAGGGCTTTCCTTACCATCTGTAATGATTTTCTATGGAGAATTCTTTAGTAAAGGGCTTTCCTTACCATCTGTAATGGTTTCCTATGGAGAATTCTTAAGTAAAGGACTTTCCTTACCATCTGTAATGGTTTTCTATGGAGAATTCTTAAGTAAAGGGCTTTCCTTACCATCTGTAATGGTTTTCTATGGAGAATTTTAAGTCAAGGAATTCTTTCAAGTTAAGGAATGTTGACAGAACATGTTCCTGTTATTGTTATCTGCTGAAGTAGCTTTGTTATAGTGCTGTTGTTATGTTGGCTATTCAAATCGCCCTGCGTCCGTGGTCCGTGGTCCGTCGTCCGTCCGTAAACAATGCTTGTTATCACTATTTCTTAAAAAGTACTGCAGTGATTTTGTTCAAACTTCACATAGAGGGTCCCCTTGGTCCATATTTGTGCCATACAGATTTTGAGGCTGATCGGAAAAACAAGATGGCCGCCAGGCAGCCATCTTTGATTTTGGCAGTTGAAGTTTGTTATCATTATTTCTTGAGAACTATTGAAGGGATTTTGTTCAAACTTCACATGGAGGTTACCCTTGGGCCCTAGTTGTGCCATACAGATTTTGAGGTTGATAGGAAAAACAAGATGGCCGCCAGACGGCCATCTTGGATTTTGATAGTTAAGGTTTGATATCCCTATTTCTCAAAAAGTGCTGAAGGGATCTTTCTCTAAATTTCATATGTAGGTTCCCCTAGGACCCTAGTTGTGCATATTGCATTTTTGGACCAATCGGTGAACAAGATGGCCACCAGGCCGCCATCTTAGATTTTGATAGTAAAAGTTTGTTATCGCTATTTCTCAGATAGTACTGAAGGGATCTGTCTCAAAATTCATATTTAGGTTCCCCCAGGGCCCTAGTTGTGCATATTGTGATTTGGGACCGATCGGTCAACAAGATTACTGCCAGGCAGCCATCTTGGATTTTGATATTCAAAGTTTGTTATCGCTATTTCTCAGAAGGTACTGAAGCGATCTGTCTCAAATTTTATATGTAGTATGTTTGAAAAAGTTTAAAAAGTAGAGAAAAGATCCATCTTTCCTTTGTCAGATATAGATCATTCTTTGGTTGGTGCCAAGATCCCTCTGGGATCTCTTGTTGTAATAGCTGTCATATAACTGATATGATAAAATTACTTCCATATTCATTAAAGCATTGATCTGCTCTCAGTTGGCAATTATGGAGAAATGAATGCCATATGGACCACAGAAATTTTGTATAGCACTTCATGTAGAATTTTCCATCATCCAATTGGCATTCATCTTCCTATAGTTGTCATCTGAAAGCAGTGCAATGCTTATATTGGCATCTGCTGAATATAGATCATATCAAAGAGACTTTGCTCCTATAACCGATAAACCTGTCATGACTGTCAAGGACGGAACAACAATATCAAGAACCATTTATCATGTGACACAACAATTTTGATGTTTCTATGATAATGACGGCAAAATAATCAGCTTGCAGTCATGAAGTGAAAAGTACGTACTAACTGCCTTTGGTAAGCTTACATAGTTGGGTTGCAGTGTTATTGCAAACAAATATTTACAAATACTAGTGTGAATTATGTTGCCATCTATGATCTTCAATGCCTTGATTTGTTTCGCAGATTTTTGAAGATCCTTGAGCTGATAGTACAGGAGCCAGGGGCAGCCTTCAAAGCTTTCCTTCCCAATGTTATATCTATATGTATGGATCATGTGTATCCCATCATAGCTCAGGTAAATCTTGTATTAAAGATGCTCCACTGCTGACAAATAGTATTTTTTCACAATCAAAAACTGGAGCTAATGATTTAGTATTTTTTCTTCAGTTACAAAAGTAACTTAGGTACTTTACACCATTACCACCATTGAAAAGTTTGAGCTTCCAATTTTACTTTAATAGGTTAAAAATGTAAAAAAAAATTAATTGCATCCCGAAAAAATTCCGTGGCACTATATTCTATATGGATATACTATATGATATACTGATTGCGCATGCACTAAAAGCAAAAGAAATTATTTTTATATACTTTTTGTGTTAGTTAGACATATGCATATACGATTAAACACCAATTATTGTTCAAATGATGAATATCATTTATGCTGTCGGCGGTGGAGCATCTTTAATGTTGACAATCTATATATCATGGGCCGTCTGATTGCGGATAGTTTTAATTTGTACTGAAAAGTAATAAATTCTATTGAGCTTATTATCAGGCAAAGGTTTATTGTTCCATACCTAGGAGTGATTGTTTATTTTATTCTACTTTGTTTTAAAAAAAAAAAATCTATAAACTTTATTTATTTTACATCGATTGGGAAACAAGTTATGTTACTTCTAATGGTCAGGATAAAAGCACACAGGGGTATTAGAATAAAAGGAAATTGTAGTGCCTGGAGAAAACCCATATAATCAGGCAGGTGACCCCTAGATTTATCGCGTCCATCCCAAGGATCAAACCCTGGCCGGCTAGGTGAAAGTCAGATAGCTTACCAACTACGCAACCGAACCACTTAATGTCTTATAATAAACAGCTATTTAAGAGATACATAAAGTTTCGAGGGTGGAAGAAAACTGATCACATATTGACTTAATGTCAGTACCCAACGACTGTCCCATATTGATGTCTCACTTGTAACTAGTGCTGGAATGTTAGTTACCTTCACTATTTGGTCACTTCAACACAAATGTCAGATGCCTACTATACTGCAGTACTACCGTACTATACTGCAGTACTACCGTTTAAAAACACTACTAGACATAAAGTTCTGAGTTTGCCAAAAACTTCCTTGCGGGAAAGGGAACAAAGTTTGTATAAAGCTTGGTGGATGACCGTCCCGCCCCTGGGGTATTTGTTCGCTTTCTCATAAATGTCCATCATACACAATAACCCTTATGTTACCGTAGCCGTGTGCATGTACTTTGTATATATGTAAAAGCAAACTTGATTAAGCTGGTTTGTTTGGTACCTCCAGCGTCCAACCCCAGACATCAAACATGCCCTGTATGAGCTGCTTCACACATTGTTGATGAATAACTGGAGACACTTCTTTAAAGGCTCTGTGTTAACGATGCTCCAGTCTAAAACTGAGGAAGTCGTGAACGCCGGCCAGTTCACACTTATCATGCAGGTAAGATGTGCTATCATAGTTCATTTACTTTGTTTCATGTCACTGATAACATGCATAGTTGCTTTAAGGACATGAAGGAAAGCCACTAAAAATCATCCACCTACGGTCAATTTCCACCATATAGTTTCTAAACTTAACACCATAGAGCGGAGTGCAAGTGATTATAATTAGCTATGTTGAAACACTTGGCCACCATAGCCTTTAGTTATCATTGAATTATATGTTTTCATATATAGAATTTCCAAGGAAATAAAATATGTTTATAACAAACACAATAGATTCATGATTATAGTGTAGTATATTTTTATTCCCCATCAATGTTACTATAATATATCTGGTATATGTGTATGATGAACTGTGTTTATATATGTAACAAAGTGAATTTTGTGATTCCTTGAGGTACGTTATAATCATATTTTACTGTATATCTTAGAAAGCAAAATCCACGAGAATTTTACCAAATTTTGCATGTCAAATTATCTACATTTTTTGTGCTTTCCATTTTGTTTTGTAGATCGATCAGGCTATTTATATAATTACCGGTTAGCATATTTATATATAATTCAGTTTTGCTTGTTACGAGCATTTTCAGTGGCTTAAAAATTTACTTTATCAACCCATAAAGGGAAAAATGGTGTCGCCATTTGTAACATTGCTTCTGATTGGCTGAGATGAAGGCGTAATGATTTCATAGACAAAAGAGTCCCAAAATGTATTTGAATATTGAAGAGATTATCTTAAGTAAATTGAATTATAAGGATTAATTTGAATAGATTTTTTATGTTATGGAGATATAACACAAAAATCTGAGTGTACTCTCATCATAAACCGCTTTGCGGTTTATTTAGAGTACACTCAGATTTTTGTGTTATACCTCCATAACATAAAAATCATATTCAAGTTAATCTTAAAGGGACAATTCAGTCTAAGAGAATGTTAAAATTTGCATATATATCGGAAAAAAACTAGTTCTAATGGAAATTAGATCAGTCAATTTTACTGTGATATGCCTGAAAAGCCCATGGTAGTGACATGTGTGCTCTCAGTCAGTCGCCATTGAATTCTCAGGGCAAATGGAAACAAGGCAATGTGATCATAACTTAACACTTTAATTAGCCTTAGATAATCCACTTTAATAGGTGAGGCATTGTTTTTACAATCTTTAATACCTTGTATCATATAAAATGGTTACCATACACAGAGCGGTACCTCAACATTCATAGATCGTCAGCCCCTCAGAATGGACAGATTTTTTCCCCGTAAAATTTTTAAATCTCCTCTATCAATATAATTTGCGCACCCCCAACTTCAAATTTTATTTTTGCACAGAAAAAGTGCGCAAATTACACAAGTTTTTACGGTAGATGTTCAAACTCGCTCGCTGTCCGCCATTACACATTGTGGTCAAACTTCTTGTATGCCGAACCCTGTCCCTTATTAGGTGAATTGTCTTGCCTAAAAATCATTTTATCTTTGTTTAACATGCTTGACTTTGGCTCGGGTATGGGTACAGCGTCCATATTGTACCTGCTTAAGCGTATTGATCAACGATTTGATATTTCAACGATATTAATTAAAATACTAAACAATGACATGGAAATTGTCAATATTTTATGTTATATGTTTCATAAGAAATGTAGAACTATACGTTTATGCCATATTTTGCTTCTTGGTTATGTAAAAGAATTAGCCTGAGTGAATTGTCCCTTTAATTAAAAAAATAAGATTAACAATTGATGAAATCTAATTTAAACTTGGTTGATTGTAGTCCTATGGCCAATCCTTCCTACAGTCGGATATAGAGGTATTCAGACTTAACCTGAACTCTCTACAGCAGCTCAACTCTAAGTGGAAACTGTACCAAAAGGTAAAGCTGACATATGGCTGTTTGTGGTTCATAATAATCAGTTGTCAAGGTCTATAAAATAATGTTGTTATAACGCCATATAGACCAAATGAAAGGTTCTTAATTTTTTTTTATTGGATATGATAATTGTTTCAAAAAATGCAACTTTATTTTAGATATTGAGGAATTGCATGAAGAATGGTTTATCCTGGATAACTCAAGGTTGTATTTTGACATCACAATAGCAATATTGACTTCGGGAGTGACGTCACAATATTTTAGTACATTTTTTAGTGATTATCTTATTTTAAAGTTTTTTTTGCATCAGCAAACTTGTGCTTTAAAAAAACGGTTGCCCAAAGCTATATTTTCTGCTGATATAGCAAGAATTGTGCTAAATCATGTTTAAAATCATCTGTGCACTAATTTTATTGTGCTAAAATAAGTAGGTTTACAGTGGTATATGGGTTTATTTTAAGGTTTGAATATTTTATCAGTTTATTTCGATGATTTATTGCAGCCCATATTCAAGGACGTCATGTTGTTCCAGTTTATAAGCGTGCTTCTCCAAGTCCTAGTCCATAAGTCACATGACCTTCTCCAGGAGGAGATCGTCATGACAATATATAACATGGCATCTGTAGACTTTGGGAAATTCTATGGAGAATTCTTGCCCCAGTTTGTTGGAGATTATGATGGACTGGACAATAACCAGAAGACTATACTTGGCCAGAACTTCAGGCTAGACCAGGTAGGGAATATTTTCATAGCTTTAATGTTAAATTTGAATGGTTCACATCCTCTTAGCAGATTGATAATTTTGTAACAGAAGAGTAGAAAATTTATAGCGTCCAGAATGAAGTTTAAACCCTGCAAACACTAGCTATATGCTCTACCAATTGAGTTGAAAAAGCACTGATTGATAGCTTATACCTGGTACCTACAAGCAGAGGGCTAGGTGACTACTTGGTCATGACCTTGGTTATGACCTTGTATAGATTGTACTAGATCTATACATATTTGATTTAATGTATTACATATGATCATTTGATGGACAGTCATACAAGTAATAAATCCATGTATTTCTGTTCTATTTTAGGATCTGCCATCATTTACACAGAGTGTTCAGCGCCTCGTGAATGATGTACGCTTTTATAGACTTGTCAACAGCAGTTTACCAGAAGGCTCTGTCAAGTTCTGAAGTGCTTAACATTTGAAAACCATAAACTGCTTCATATACCTGATACATACATGTATACTTTATACTTGCTATATTTCATAATTGAAAAATTTTGCAATGAACTGTGTTCATTTTCACTGAACACTGTTGTAAGATTTGACATCTGTGATATATAAAGCCAGTTTTTATCAATTTTGCAAGTTTTTAAGTTTCACAAATTTGGATGAATCTCCGAATTTCGTGAAATTAAAAACCCAGTGAATGTTACCAACTAGACAGTGTACAGTATTAGTGAAGGAATGTTGTGGATAACATGTTCCTTTAGTCTACTCAAGTCTGGTGTGGTTTAAAGTTAACTACAGTATCGGATCCAGTACAGACCTACATATGTATTGGCTTATACATTAGTTTCGAGATCCCAAAACGACGTGGGTTTAGAACAATTAACTGTCAATTAGTCCAACCTTCCTGGGATTGTCACATTATCTTTTGGCTTGAATGTTGTAACATCATACTCACCAGAAGGTGGGACTAATTGTCGGTAAATTGTACTTTACCCATGCCGTTTTTGGGATCTCGACACTCCTGTATTAGGGTTGTGTATAAAGTATGTGGTAATTTAATTTAAAAAAAAAAAAATGAAGATAATTACAGTTGCCGAGAGTACTATCAATTTGTATTTTTTGATTACAGTAAAACTTCCGTAAGACAACCCTGCTTGATATTTATACTTCTTTAAGAAGCATATTATGACTTTGTTTGTTATGAATTATATATTGATACAAAGAGATTTTGTGTTCCAGTCGAGTCAATATAATTATTATGCTTTATTCAAATTTTTCAAACTTTTTGTTTTATGAAAGTGCTGAATATAGCCTTGTTTTAAAGTGAAATTTATGGCTAAAAAGGGGAATCGATGGATAGAAAATCCATTAGATCAAACAGCTATACATACAATTAATTGTTGATAATGGAAAATCTGCCAAAGAGGACATTGTTGTTGATGTTGGAATTTGCGAGTAAGTTAAGTGGCTATGTTTACAGGGTGCAATCAGCCAATGACTTAAATTTATTAATAGTTTAAGAATTTAAGTTGTAACAATTTTTTTCTCCTGTTCAAACTGGATTCATTATACAAGGTTTTACTAAAATGAAGTTTTCTTTATGCCAATATAACGCATGCAATCATAAGAAGAACAAGGCATATTTTGGCTGCTTTCACAAACAAGCTATGAGACTATATATTATGTATTAATTTGATCATTTTCTAGATTCTGAAAAGTTATTAGCTTATTTACCATTAATACTATCTTTGTTTTCCCACCAATTGTTTGTGTTTGCTATATTTATAATGATTTCCCATGGATGTTTTTCTGCATATCAGTCATTCACCCCTGGAAACACATTTAGGCTCTTCTACATCAAAGACTAGACCAGTCCATTCTGAAATTTCAGGGGTGAATGAGTTAAAATAGTGATTTGCTACAGTGTATGATTACTTTGATATACATGTACCTGGTAAGAGGAGATTAAATATTTTCTGATGTCTGTGATTTCTATGCATGACAGTGCTCCTTTGCAAAGGGATTAAAGAATTAAAACCGATGATAATCAAACTGTTGTCAAAACAACAAGGTGCTGTTTGTTTGAGATATATCTACATTATTTTAATGAACTTACTTTGTAAATGTGAAGTAGGATTTGGGAAGTACATGTAGTATCAGAAGTGCTGTGCTTTAAGTTATTGAAAACATATCGTCCTTTCTATCTCTTGCTACAAATGTATGATTTATTAATGGTGCAAAAGAATTTTGTGGCTTGATTCTGAGGTCAAAACCACCAAAGTAAGTCCTTTAGTGATGTATGCTGCATGTGATAAAATACAATGGAGTAGATATAAAGAGTAATTCTACGAAAATTAGGAATTTAAATGAAAATCCTGGAAGACTTGCTGTGAAAATCAGCATTTAAATAAAATATTGTTGGGTTTAACAAAATTCAAGTGTTTTTGTAAGGTTAAGAATTTAATTTCATTGTTAAGGCGATAAATATTATAAGACTCTTTCATATGTGGATATGAATGATAGGGATATTCTACCCGAGGGTCACAAAATGTAGTAAAACCCGAGGCTTGCCGAGGGTTTTGCAACATTTTGTGATCCCGAGGGTAGAATATCCCTATCCTTTATATCCACATATGAAAGAGTATTTTTCTTTCATACCACGACGTTTTACTGCAATTTTACAACTATAATATCCCGCCATTTTGAAATAAATTCGAAGAAATCCACGACTGGAAGTCAATTTCCATACACGAAAAATTACCTGATATTTTCAACACAAATTCCGTTGCTTGCATCTTTTATAGTAAAACCAGTCAATTTTGTGAAAAAAATGTTAAAATTTTACCGAGGAAATACAGATTTTGTTGACGCCGTGACGTCACGAGGCTTTATTGCATGGGTAGCCATGCAATACAGCCTCAGGCGACATGAGTGTATTGCCCTACCCCAGCCAGTATAGCACGTGTAGGTATGAAAGAAAATATCTCTCTAAACCCATGTCAGAATCACTATAGAAGCCATTACTGATAGTTTTGTCTATGTGATGAGCATTTGTTTAATTGTATGTAAATGTTATGTATTTGGCGGTGCCACAGTTGTATAAAAGAAAAGTTACAAAAATCAAATAAATTGTTTTTGTTATTTTTAAGCTCACCTCCTTATATCTTGTGAATAAGTCTAGCTATGATAATCCAAAATCTACGATGAACTTGTTCTTGAAGCCAACTCTCAACCCAAATGGTCAGGTCATCATTGTACCCAATGACCAAGTGAAATGATTCTGCTGTCCCTTGTCCAATAACATTTCTATAAAACACTACGTATAGTCAAGATTATAAGACTCTTTCATACCTCGACGTTTTATTGGAATTTTACAACTATAATATATCCCGCCATTTTGAAATAAATTCGATGAAATCCACGACTTGAAGTCAATTTTTCATACATGAAAAATAACGTGATATTTTCAACACAAATTCCGTTATTTGCATCTTTTATAGTAAAACCAGTCATATTTGTGAAAAAAATGTGAAAAATTTAACGAGGAAAAAGAGATTTTGTTGACGCCGTGACGTCACGAGGCTTTATTGCATGGGTAGCCATATCCATGCAATACAGCCGCAGGTATGGCAAGCCGTTTTGATATTTAATACATAATAGTTTAAGTTAAAAAGTTATTTAGCTTAAGTTAAAAAGATTTTAGCTTAAACTAAAAAGATTTCAACTTAAGTTAAACAGATTTCAACTTAAGTTAAAAAAACTTACATAATTAAAGTTTTTTTTACTTAAGTTGAAATCTTTTTAACTTAAGTGGAAATCTTTTCAGCTTAAGCTAAAATCTTTTTAACTTAAGTTAAATAACGTGATAATGCAAAATACTCTTTTCTAACTTAAGTTGAAAAGATAGTTGCACTATGATAATGCATAACACTTATTTTAACTTAAGTGTAAAAATATATCGATCGCACTTCCATCGAAATTGTGATCATGCAAAAAATGTGAAGTCAACCGTGAAATCGCCTTTGGACTAGTCCAATATGCTCATTCAATGAAAACACTCCATACATAACAGCCAATCACAGTCGCCGTTTCGAAACTGCTTTGAGTGCGATGACAACTGCCTAACAAGATGGCGGCTCCCAATATTTGTATGCCGAATACCCATTGCACGTTGCATTTTTCTGTTAATTGTTAAGTCAAATGTTCATTTAGCACATTCTCCTGGTGCTCATCTAAAAAATTGCATTTGTTAAAAAGTCATATTAGACCAGCTACAATTAATCACAACCAAGCTGAAAAGTTTTTAAACCTTATAAGCTGAAAAGTTTTACTTAAGTTGAAAAGTTTTTTTAACTTAAGTTGAAAAGTTTTTTTAACTTAAGTAGAAAAGTTTTTTAACTTAAGCTGAAAAGTTTTTTTAACTTAAGTAGAAAAGTTTTTTAACTTAAGCTGAAAAGATTTTAACTTAAGCTGAAAAGTTTTGTTAACTTAAGTTGAAAAGTTTTTTTAACTTAAGTTGAAAAGTTTTTTTAACTTAAGTAGAAAAGTTTTTTAACTTAAGCTGAAAAGTTTTTTTAACTTAAGTAGAAACGTTTTTTAACTTAAGCTGAAAAGATTTTAACTTAAGCGGAAAAGGTTTTTTTAACTTAAGTTGAAAAGTTTTTTTAACTTAAGTAGAAAAGTTTTTTTAACTTAAGCTGAAAAGTTTTTTCAACTTAAGCAAAACAGTTTTTTAACTAAAGCTGAAAAGTTTTTTTAACTTAAGTAGAAACGTTTTTTAACTTAAGCTGAAAAGATTTAATATATATATTCCTCAATATTTTGGATTATAATACTGGTACATATACACAAAAAAGTGAAATCGTGTGGCAAAAGTGTGGTTTTGAAAGTATATTTTTGGGAACTTTTATTTTCGTGAAAGGTGTTGGGATTTGATAGATGCAACTATCACTAGATTTTGAGATAATTTGACAAGGAACACGCACATCCATTCCTCTGGATCCATCATTACGTTATATGGTTGTATCAGTGCTCAGAAGTAGGCGTAAGTTGCGATTTTAAAATCGAAGCGTAACAATCATTGTAAACATGCGATTTTCGGACGTTTTGATGCTTATATACCGAATGATTCATCACGTATCTCGCAAAATGGCGTTTCTACTTAATTCTGCCAAAGCACAACTTATTAATGAGTTATCGATGTTTAAACAATTTCGCATTGACATGGAGTGGACCCTGAAAATTTACGATCTTTTAATCACGGAGTGGACTCGAAATTTTGAGTACGGAGTATACTTTTTGGATACGGAGTGAACACATTTGGATACGGAGTGGACTGGGCAATTGTAATCTCAAGAGGCACATGGAGAGCCACTGACAGGAAGCATTAAAGTGTCCGAACTGTGACAAACATTTTACTATAGCAGAGGCGTGTCCATCACTTTGTGAAATATCCATGTCGACACTGCAACAAGCAGTACAGGTGGGCCCCTGGACTTCGAAGACACGTTGCGTGAGAACATCCTAACCCATGATTAATATCTACATACATGTATTTAGTTGGAACATTTGCAGAACAGATGTTTTTACTATTGAAATAGCTAGTCCTTTACTTTTCTTTTTGACACAAGTTCACTTTGATGACTGTCTGTGCTTAAAAGATATATTTTTTGTTTTTATTTGATTTTCAGAATTTACGTAACCAGGAGTCAGAAATAAATTCATTTTTTTTCAGTGGAGCTCTCGCCGACTTTTGGTGTTTATTCTCACATAATATCATTATGTATTATAATCATTGTTCATAATGTCATCACAATTAATAGTGAATCATAATGATATACTTTAGCATGGCTTTGAAATATTTTATTACTTCTTAGTTTTACGAAATATTTAACAGAGTTTTTAATGACTCAAGAATAGAAAGTTCTCTGATAAGTTTTTTTTCAGTTAGGTGCTGTTGTGCAAAAATCGTAATCATTCATGTTCATGTATGTTGATTTACTTGATAAAGAAACCAAGTTGTTTTACAAGTGAAATTGTTTTATTCTTTCATAGCATCGATCAACACTGATTATTGTTTTTCACAAAAAAGTATCGCTGTCCTTGCGATTTGGACCTAAATACACTCATTCACAGTCTTAAAAATTGAGTCCACGTCTAACATGTGAAAGGATTTTGGTGTCGTGGGCTCGGTGAAATTCCCTAACTAAAAAGCGGCTTTCGTGAAGGTTCATCTGGCTTGCTCACGTTTCCTTTTCTTCGATACCTCGCACCTCTTGCCCTTTCTACTGCATCGAACTCATGGTCCCTACAAACATCAATTATTAATAAATACAATAATTGTTAAACGAAAGTAATTTAATGCAACTCATATGAATATCATACCGTACACATAAATGGGTGTAATTATTATCATTTATAATTGTCCACTCCGTATCCAAATGCGTCCACTCTGTATCCAAAAAGTATACTCCGTACCCAAAATTTTAGTCCACTCCGTGATTAAAAGATCGTAAATTTTCAGGGTCCACTCCATGTCAATGCGAAATTGTTTAAACATCGATATTTAATTAATAAGTTGACCAAATGAGTTGTGCTTTGGCAGAATTAAGTAGAAACGCCATTTTGTGATATATAAAACGTCCGAAAATCGCATGTTTACAATGATTGTTACGCTTCGATCTTAAAATCGCAACTTACGCCTACTTCTGAGCAGTGATACAACCATAAAACGTAATGATGGAACCAGAGGAATGGATGTGCGTGTTCCTTGTCAAATCCTCTCAAAATCTAGCAGTGCTATGGAAAAATCGGAACCATATTTCTGCAGAAACCTCACTTTGTAATCGACACCTACCTTTTTCGTTCTGAACCGGCCGCCATCTTGAAGTGTTTCCTCCAGATCGGGTACACTACAGTGCTATTGTCTGTTTTCAAGAAAAAAATATCCAGTAATTATAACTGCCAGATTTCTCCCTGTTATATGATCAAGTAACACAACAAAACATTCATATTTAACTCACCTGGCCCGAAATGCTGACGGTGGCGTCCATCATCCAACAACATTGCATTTACTGTCAGTAAACCACTACTAGTCATAAATTTTGGCATAGATTATAACTAAATTTGGCCATAATCATTCTTGGAGGAAGGGGAACACAATCTAGGCTCTAATCCATCTCCCAAGATAGAATAGGCCCCGCCCAATAGGGGAAAATCACTACTTGTCATAAAGTCCTGCATGGCTGGAAAGATCGTTTGGGGAAGGCTCTCGACACCCTCCATCCCCTGGAGTCTTCTTAGATTGCAACAAAGTTTGGCCCGAAATGTCGTTTTGGTGAAGTGGAATACAGTTTGTATTAACCTTGGTTATAACCTAATAGAGGTTAATAAAGTTACTGGTAATTCCTTTAATAATTTGCCTCTCGAATCTCCCTGGCGTTGTTTTGGAAATGACCAGGCTAACGGTTTGGTGCAGGTATTGAAATACTTTCATCCATAACAGCTGATATTGGATTCTACAATAATTTTGGATTATGTTTGTTTTGAGAGGTTATTATATCATATTCCAAATTAAGGATGTACTCCTCTGGGAGGTCAAAATTTTCTTGTATTTAACTTTTTTCTGCTCCACCGCTGACAAATGGTGTTTTTTACTATCTAAAACAGGAGCAGGCGATTTAGTATTTTTCTTCGGTTACAAAAAATACTTACTTTACACCATGTGCTTTAGAGTAAAAAATAAAAGTGCTCAAATTAATATTAAATGTAAAATTAAAGTGACAAAAGTGTATCATTTCACACATTATTGCTCAATATTTTAATTACCACGAATCTAGTAAAGATTTACAGCAAAAGTTTGAATAGTATAAAAACCTGTTTAAAGATTAAAAAAAAACCCAGCAGATACTTAGTGAACAGATGATGCCATTAATTGAACATGACCTAATTTATGCAAGTGACCTAGCCAATGTTACACGAATATATATGTTATCATCTTAAGTAGGTGATGTTAAGATCCAAATGCAGTACTAATAACCAATCTTACCTATCAAAGTTTTCAGCAAAAAAAAAAAAAAAAAAGAACATTTAAAGCTATAGCAGAACAAATGCTTTACTTGTCACGGTGACCTACTTTTTTAATTTTTCATCAGTTTTCTGAACTGAACTTCACAAACCCAATACCGGGAGTATTTGCACACCTTAACAGCAAAAAATATCATCTACGGTGGCTGATTTGTGCCATTTCGTCTTTTTCGTCCCGTTTTCAACGAACCTTAAATCGTCTTTTTGAAGGTGCTTTAATTGTCGTGTTTTAGGGGCAAAAAGACGACAATTAAGGTTCGTTAATTTTCGTCTTTTCGCCCCTAAAACACGACAATTAAAAAACCTTAATTTTCGTCTTTTCGTGGCGAAAAGACGAAAATTTAAGGTTCGATGAAAACGGGGCGAAAAGACAAAATGGCACAAATCAGCCACTGTAATTATCTCCATTCTAATATTTAATTGTAAAGGACTTAAACAATGGAAAGGTCCATTTTAACCCTTTGACCTCTGAAATTACCGTCAGCGCAGAAAAAATTGGATATTCTGAATGTAGTAAAGCTGCATAAGGAAAAAAAACATGCATTTCTTATACAAGCATGAAAATTCATGAAATATGTGTTGTCTTGGCTACTAACATGCGAAGTTTCATGTTTTGAATGAGATATGCAGCATACTATTTCATTACTTTGTTAATTTTTACCCACGAAAATGGCGGCCATCTTGAAACAAAAACGGAAGAAGGTACATTTTGCAATGGCTCCCGGTTTAAATACTACTCGCATGCCAAATCTGATGCCATTGATATGATAGATGCTTCTAAAGCAACCGGACCCCATATGATTCGTGGTAAATCGTTAAAAGAAGGTAAACGACAGTTATTAGGACCTCTTTGTAATCTTTTTAATAAACCGGTAAGTAATCAATGTTATCCCTATAAATGGAAAAGGGCAAACGTAATCGCTATATTTGAAAAGGACGACCCCAGTACTGTCTCCAACTATCGTCCAATCTCACTAATAAGTATAATCACAGAGTAAGTTATCGAATGGTACATTTTAAACATGTTCATAACGTTTTACGTGATTTCACTGAGCACCAATCAGGGTTTATAAGATAGTGGTGATTCTGCTGTTAATCAACTGTTAGATATCACGATATCGGTAGAGCATTAGATCGCGAAAAGGAGGTACACTTATTTTACTAGATATAGGTCAAGTTTGATCGCGTCTGGCTCAAGGGATTACTACATAAACTATACAATGCAAGCATTACGGAAAACATTCTGTAGTGTTTTAAGAGTTTTCTCTCTAGAAGTTAATGGAAAATTTTCAGATTACAGCACGATTAAATCTGGCGTTCCTCATGGCTCCATATAGTAGCACTATTTTGTTTTTAAAATTTATTAATAATATAGTATTGGACATAAGCAGTATCATCAAATTATTCGCCGACAATACTATTCTTTATCTAGTGATATTGAAAGCTTATTTCCTCTGGAATTATTTGAAAATTCCTTTTTATGCTCTTCCTAACGATGTTTTACAACTGTAAGTTTTAGAACAGTACTCTTGTATACGGTGGTAAATTATGTCATCAAAATCTCCGCAAATCTCTGGGCAATAAAAGATTTCCAGTGGAATGACAAGCACGATTATGGCGGCCATCTTGAAACAAAAACGGAAGAAGGTACATTTTGCAATGGCTACCGGTTTAAATACTACTCGCATGCTAAATCTGACGCCATTGATATGATATATATTGTAAAAACATATTGTACAATCATAATTTATATACATGTATATGTGTCTTATACAAACATCACTACATAGACACATTCGGTACTTAGAATAACTTGTTACACTACGTCTGAGTCAGGTAACTGTTACATGCATTTTCACATCCTTTTTACTGGTACAAAGAAATGCTAACCAGAGATGCAGGAATTAAAAGAATCGAGGATATTGGATACTGAATGCAGTACAAAAACATAAATTTCCCCTGTGCAATTTAAAACAATACCTAGCCTGGTATCATCAAACTTGTGATGGCGATGACTGTGTTCCATGAATGTGTTCCTTTGGCTTGTATTATATAAAATTGTTAGTCCATACTCCTGACAATATAGTACATTTAGTACATGTACATACAGAATATACTGTAATACTTTAATAGTGAGTGGAGTGAAGTGTAATTTGAATATATACCATCACAGAATGATTTTGATATATAGGGTATTGGAGTGAATTTGATGTTTATTAATAAATTTGACACTAATTTAATGTTATCTTCGTTTCATTATTCTATTACAGGCATCCGCGAAAGAAAGTTGATTTGCAGTATTTCATTAGAGTAGAATATCTCATTGCATCTTTGCCCCTAGATTGTGAGAATGGCACATCAACCTTTGTGAACTATTGGCTAATTTTCTGCGGGTTTGAATGAGAAAGTCTTAGATTATTTGTAGCTGAATGCCTGTCTGGAATGGTCTGTTTAGTTTGCCAAGTACTAGTCCTCACATCCAGTTTGTCACTCCAGTCTCTACCTTCTGCAGATGATAATGAAGAAAATGTGACTGAATCTTGACTGAAGTTGAGATCAGTTAAACTGTTGAGTTTCTCATTGGTGGCAGAATGCACTATCACTGCTTCAGCATTGTGAAAAGATTTGCCAGTTTTGAATGACTGAGATGCAGTTGTATCAAGTTCAGAAGTTTGACTATTCCTCATTCCTGAAGAATTATCTTCATTTCTTCCAGTACGTTGAATATTCGCTTCGGGTAAATCAATTTTACTCAAGATTTCAGCTTTCTCTGTCCATTCATCCTTCTCTCCAATTTCACAATCCACTAGTTCCTTATAATTTCCTCCTTTTGAATTATTAACGATAAATTGACTGTCAATCCCTTCAATCCTTACTTCCAATACTTTATCCTTCTGCTGTAACTGACTGCTCTCCAAAGCTTGTTTCTGATGTGACTTACAGTCTTCTGAAACTTTGTCCTCATGTAACTGAGGACCATCAGAGTTTTGTTCCTGATGTGACTCATAGTCCTCTGAACCTTTGTCCTCATATAGCTGAGGACCATAAAAGATTTGTCCCTGATGTGACAGACAGCCCTCGGATTTCTGTTCTTGATATTTCCAACTATAACCTAAAGCTTGATTAAGCTGTAACCCACTCATTATTAAAGTCTGATTTTGTTCTCTGAAGTAAAATCATAATTGTGAAAAGTGAATTGGACATTGATCTGAAAATGTTACACTGATCATACGTTCTGTTACTTACTCTAGTACCATGGGTCAAAACCTATGCCAAATTTTTAATTTTTGTTTTGTTTCTGGTGAGTATACAGTACCTGTTGTATAAAAAAACCACAATATTGATACATTGTATTTAAAGGGACAATTCAGTCTGAGAGTACATTAAAATTTGCATATGAGTCATTCTAAGAAAAGTTTCAAATTGCTGTCTTCTCTATATATTGTCTTTTTAGAAATATTTTAACAGGGAAAGGTTATGTTTGAGGCTTAAAACTGACTATATTGAGCAAAGAAAGAAAATTTTAATGCACTTTGTTCTGAAAATAAGAATTATGTTCATTTTTTTTTTCAATTCAAAATAGGTCAACCACAGGAAATAGGCTTGTCACAGGAGAAATGACCCAAATTCATAAAAATATCGTCTCAGTGCGATAAAATGTTAAGTTAGTATTTGTTTTGTAGGTATCATCAAATATTTGAAAGTTTTAATAGTTTTTGTAAAAAAAACACCTTTTATTTGAAGAAATGTCTTTGGTGTTACTACAATCATATTTTGGTTCAAATGATGCATCACTAGGAAGGATAAGTACTATTATCCATAATTTATTAACATATCATCTACTCCCTACTTATTTGGCACATGGTGATTCAAGTCCAAGGGAGGGGATTTTTTAATTAGAACAACTCAATGACGAGTTTAGCTATCAGTCCATCAATGAACATTTCAGTGTCCATGGTGTTACCGATTATTTTGAACCATGATATGTATTTTCAATAAAACTCTCTGTTGTATTTTAAAGGAACTACTAGTTAGTTCAAATTAAGATGTTACAGTTTGTACTATGATGAAGTATAGAAATGAAAATCTTTGAAAAATGAAGAAAACGTCTGTGGTGTTACTGTCGTTGTTGTTACCAAATAGTGATAAAATAATAACACTACTGACAATTTTTGGTAACACCACAAACAAAAAAGAGTCATACAAGAAGAAATATAATTGTTATAATATTTGATGCATACATCTTTATAGATGAAATAAATTTCAAAATAATGAATCACAAATATAATCGGCAACAGTACCACAACATTTAGTCTTGGTAACACTATGGACAAACATGGTAACACCATAGACAAGGACAAAGAAATACTGCTTTTTTAATCCGCTTGTAACATAAGATATATTTGAAACTGTTTGATATCATAGTATTATTACTACCTAGTCCATCTTTAATGAATGGCATTATGATGATCAAGAACCTTACAAAACATTTCAATCTGGTAACACCATGGACAAGTGTCTGTTGTGTGTTAACTTATATAGTTAACAAACAAAAAGTTTTCAAATTATTGAAAGACAAAAATAATATCTTTGTCTCAAAAATAATCTTTTTGAGTCATTTTATATAATAAAATGAAAAGTATCTGTATGCTATAATTGACTGGTGAGATATATTATTAGTCAGCTGATTACGGAGTATTCAAGTCATATGATTTGATGTGAACTTGTACTTTGTTTGTTTGATTAATTAACGTCTATTAACAGCTATGGTCATGTAAGGACGGCCTCTAATGTATGCGGTGTGTTGCGTGTATGTTGTGCGAGGTGCGTGTTGTGGGAGACTGCGGTATATTCATGGTGTGTCTTCTTGTATAGTGGAACTGTTGCCCTTTTTATAGTGCTATATCACTGAAGCATGCCACCGAAGACAACAAGCAACACACCCCACCCGGTCACATTATACTGACAACGGGCAAACCAGTCGTCCCTTTCCCTGTTCGCTGAGCGCTATGCAGGAGCAGAAACTACTACTTTTATAGACTTTGGTGTGTCTCGGTCAGGGGACAGAACCCAGAGCCTTCCTCACATGGGCGAACGCTAAACACAAGGCCAAAAGTGAGGCGGTGTCAAGGGAGGCATTAGAAAATATAAAGTCTGTTAGGAAGAGAAAAGATAAGATCCTAAATTTAGTCGCCTTTTACGATCATGCAATAGGGGCAGCAGGTACAATTCTAACGCCCTACCTGCAGGGCAGACTTGTACTTTGACATAGGATATTATAGTATTTAAGTATGGTAACACCATGGACATTTGACCTTGACATGTGATCTTATGGTCGTCATAATAATTAATTGGGAGCTTATCAGGAATTACCATAATTAAGTAATTGGAAGCCGATACCACTTTTCAATAATATATATAAATTAGCATCAGGTGCAATTGCAGAACGATTCAAAAAGTAATCAGTAAATTAATTAGCAATAATCAAACTGGAATTATCCCTGGAATATATATAGGCGAAAATACAAGGTTGATATATGATGATATGCAATACACAGAGGAAAATAATATACCTGGACTTCTACTCTTAATAGACCTTGAAAAAGCTTTTGACTCGGTATCCTAGAACTCCATTGATGAAACTCTCCAGTACTATAATTTCGGTCCAACAATAATCAAATGGATAAACTCTTTGGAAATAATATACAGTCAACAGTAAATATTGGGGGAAATCTATCCAACTTTTTCCATATAGAGCGTGGCTATCGTCAAGGTGAGCCCTTCTCTTCATATATCTTTATTTATGTGCAGAAATTGTATCCATACTACTAAGAAATGAAAATATTAAAAGTATACTTATACGTGAAGATGAAATTCTATTATCACAATTTGCGGATGACATGTCTTACTTTAGATGGCTCTGAAAAATCTTTAGATCAAACTCTCAAATCACTAAATTTCTATGCTTAAATGATTCATCTAAAATCTTTTATAACGGCTATAAAAGTTTCTTGGATTAGACGAATTCATTGTAAAGTATGAAACTGGGATAATATTTTAAGATCTCTAATTGACAAACAAAAATTAGCAAATACTGGAATTGAATACTAGAAAAAACAGTCTAAAAATTGCAAAAAATTGATTTGGAGAGATGTTCTAGAGGCTTGGTGTATGACTTTAAGTGCAAATAATATTTACAAAACAAATATTTTAGAAAACCCTATTTGGTTTAATAGTGAAATCAAAATAAATAATAAAGTTATTTTTAAGCAGTTATGGTATGAAAAGGGTGTACTTTTTATTTATAACATGTTGAAAGCAGACAAATCCATATATAGTCTAGAAGAATTTCGTGAAAAGTTCAAAATTCAGACCAATTTTCTAGAATATCAAGGAATCAAAAACGCCATTAACATTGTCATAGGAAACAATCAACAAAATTGTAACTTTGAAAAAAAATATAGCTCTTTCCAACACACCAATAAACCTCAAATTAATTGTAAATTGTGAAAAGGGTGTTCAAAAAATACATACTGTTCTGATTAAAAACGAAGTTAGACCTATTGCACAAAATAAATGGAATCAAGATTTTGAAATTTATCGAGATGAATGGGGGAAATATTTATAAACACCCTTTTATTGCTACTACTAGCTCCAAACTTCAATGGTTGCAATTCCGAATTAATTACAGAATACTAACTACAAAATAAATCGTTTTTATTAAAAATAAACAACAATCTATGTACTTTTTGAAAAACATATCCATAAATCACATATGATTTATAAGTCAAAAGTCGGCAAAGCAAAGTGATACATACACACATGCAAGCAGCCATGTTATTCTTTCTAACAAGGAAATCGCAATATTTCTGTTGTTATTAAATTGAAAATGATAAGCCCTGGGTGAATAATACCAAGATTAAAAATGAGACAACGCAATAGAATACATAGAAAAGCTAAAATAATTACATTGTAATACCCCCCACTACTGGGAACGATTTCGTTATCTTAGGAATGAAACAATTGGCTTGTTTCGTGTGGCCAAAACAAACTACATCAAAAAGATTGAAAATTGTCTAAATGAAAACTCGGTCCCTCCAGACAAATGGTGGAAGATAGCAAAAGCTATTACTAACTTCACTAATAAATCCCCTTCTATTCCACCTCTTGAATCTGATAACCTAATCATTAACCATCCTATTGATAAAGCAGAAATCTTGAATCTTCACCAAACCTTGAATTTCCTCAGTTAGCACAGCCCGATATACCTTACTCACTTACAAATATTCAAATCACTCAACAAGATGTATCTGACCAAATTAGTAATCTTGATGTAAATAAACCTCCTGGTCCAGACGGTATAGTTCCTAAAATAGTAAAACAATTGTGTAACTCACTTATTCTCCCTCTCAGTCTTCTATTTAATAAAACTCTGGATTCAGGAATAATTCCAAATAGTTGGAAACAATCAAATGTAAATGCTATATATTAAGGGAATGGATCATCTAATGATGTTCAAAATTATAGACCTATCTCGATAACCTCTTGTTTCAGTAAAATAATGGAAAAAAAAATTGTATTCAAATATCTCTACAACTATCTTATCAGTCTGGCTTCATAGCAGGTGATTCCACTGTAAATCAACTATTGTTTATTAGGGATTTCCGTCAGGATGGAAATCCCTATTGTTATTGTTCTGTTTTTTCTTATTATTCTTATTATTTCCACGAAACCTTCTTAACACTTTTTCTCACGAACGGAAGAGGGTACGACGCTCAAATTTGGACACGTTATGTAGGTATACGAGTGCTTGAAACGTACGTTCGATTTTGTACGATAAAGGCCAAGGTCAAGGTCACAGACGTAAAAAACTACTTTTTTCGAACGAACTTTAAAAACTCATAACTTCATTACTATACGCTGTACATCGATCATGTTTAGTTATTCAGGTAGATCGCGATATTGAACGTTTTTTTTCTCATTACATATTATCAGAGATTATGTCTAGGTCATGAGTTCGCTAGAGGGTTAAATGAGGTCAAACAAAGGTCAATTATGAACTTTACCATAGAAATGTTTCGAAGGGCGCATATGACAGAGCATGTTCTCAGGTACATAAAATGACCAATTTCAAAGTCATATGATTCAAAATGGCGGAGATATTGGACATCAAAAATCGAATTTTTAGTTTATATTTGTCCCTGCGCGAGACGTTTCAGCGCCTTTAAACCTGTATGTACAGTCTTGATTTTTCGTACCTGTGTTGTAGGAACTTTTGTTCTTAAAAGTTATGAATTTTTTGGGGTTATATAGAAAAATAGAGGAAATATAGCTCTCCAAATATGTCAATTTGTTTCAGTTTCTTATTTTTTCCGTAATTTGTGAGCTCGTAGGGCCTTTATCATTTCATGTAGGATTTTGTTTTTTTGTAATTGTAGACTTGGGCCTATTGCCTGTACAAGTGTTTAATTTCGAAAACATAAATTTGAAAATGGCGGAAATATTGCCCTCCGAATATGGCGTTTCGTTCATTTTTAACGTAAATTTTACCGTAATTCATGAAAATTTAAAGAGAAATGCTTTGAAATGAGCATATGACAGATCATGCTCTCAGGAATATAAAATGACTAATTTCAAGGTCATATGATTCAAAATGGCGGAGATATTGGACATCAAAAATCGAATTTTTAGTTTAGATTTGTCCCTGCGCGAGACGTTTCGGCGACTTTAAACCTGCATGTACAGTCTTCATTTTTCGTACTTGTGTCGTAAGAACTTTTGTCTTCAAAAGTTATGAACTTCAATGGGTTATTAAGAAAAATGGCGAAAATATAGCTCTCCAATTAGGTCAATTTGTTCCATTTCCTTATTTTTCCCCGTTATTTGTGAGCTCGTAGGGCATTTATCATTTATTGTAAGGTGTTGATTTTTTTGAAAACTTAGACATTAGCATATTTTCTGGACAGGGTTTTAATTTCGAAATCAGGAATTGGAAAATGGCAGAAATACAGCCCTCCGAATCGGGCGTTTCGTTCACTTTTTTAACGTAAATTTTACCGTAATTGATGAAATTTCAAAGAGAAAGGTTTTGAATTGGATGTGAAAGAGCATGCTCTAAGACACATAAAATGACTAATTTCAAGGTCATATGATTCAAAATGGCGGAGATATAGGACATCAAAACCGAAATTTTAGTTCATATTTGTCCTTGCGGCACGCGTTTCAGCGCCTTTAAACCTGTATGTACAAGGTTGAATTTTTATACCTATGTTGTATAAACTTTTGTCTTCAAAAGTTATGAAATTTAAAGGGGTTATATAGACAAATGGCGGAAATATAGCTCTCCAAATATGTCAATTTGTTCCATTTCCTTATTTTTTCCCCGTAATTTGTGAGCTCGTAGGGCCTTTATCATTTAATTAAGGGTGTTGATTTTATGTAAATGTAGACATTGATATATTGTCTGTACAGGGTTATAATTTCAAAATCAGGAATTAGAAAATGGCGGATATACAGCCCTCCGAATATGGCGTTTCGTTAACTTTTTTAACGTAAATTTTACCGTAATTTAAGAAATTTCCGAGAGAAAGGTTTTGAAACAAATGTGAAAAGGGCACGCTCTCAGACACATATATTGACCAATTTCAATGTCATATGATTCAAAATGGCGGAGGTATAGAACATCAATTGTCCTTTCAGCGATTTTGTAGTTGAGATTACATGATGTGGCCTTTCGCCAAAGGGAGATAATCCGTATCTAATACTAAAACTCTAATTGTACGAGTTATTCCGCATTGGTCCTTGATCTTCATAAGAAAAGAAGAATTTTTGGCATTTTTAAAAAACCTGAAATTCTAATGTTTTTACTTATTCATTATCAAAATTGATATTTTGAACCTAAATCTCAATCTGAATTTCCAAATTCATATCATGGTTATCAAGGAATAATTACCTGTCAGAAAACATTTTTACTTTTGAAATTCAAGATTAGCCAGCCAATCAGTGGCCAGGTTAAAATTTTATCCTGGGCTCAATCTCCTATCCACAGGGGTCGTTTCGAGGGTCTTTTTTCATTTAGTTAGTTCTACATGTACACGTATATATGAACAATGTACACATGTTTGCGTAAATACACGTACATGTATAGCTACACCGCATACATGGGAGGCCGTCCTTACGTGACCCTAGCTGTTAATAGGACGGTACATTTGAACAAACAAACAACAAAACTAGATTTAATAGCGATCAAAACACGGGATTTCAATGCAGCAAAATTATCATGTTATCGATCAGACGATCACTTTAATACGTTTTCTCTTCGCATCTATTCGAAATATCTGTACAGACTTGTGATCCCTTAGATGAGTATTCATAAAAGTATATTTACATTTTGAGTGGTTCGTCTCTTTATGAATCAACCAACTGACGAAAACAAACATTTGCCTATGAAAACACTATGAATACAATGAATACAACGATTCTCGTGCATTGATCAGCTGATTTCAAACAATGCGCCAGTTTTATATAAATAAAAAAAATAGTCCCCTACAGTATTTTAATGCAAAATATCTTATGTGTTGTTTCTTGATATAGAATCAACTAAGGTTTACTGTAATAAGTCAATCAAATCTTATTTTAACTACATTTCTTGTTTATCGTTTGTCATTTGCAAACCAAGGTCGACCGGAAGGCTAACGCGCTCCATGGGATTTGTAGATAGCTTAGAACTGCTACTCATAGCCGATATGAAAATTAGAAAAAATACATCCAATCCCTATATATATACATGCGTCCATTCGAACTCTTTTATTCAAGACTCCAATAATATACAAAACAAATTCAAATTCCGGAACTCCGGTAAATTCGTATAAACTAAAGTTAGAACCAATATGCGGAAAGTAGTAAACGTGAATTATCTCCCTTTTGACTATACACTCTGTGGAAAGTAGGAAATGTAAATTATCTCCTCTTTGACCATACACTCTGTATCCCAGTAAATATCATAAAAAGTATACATGTACACCACAGACTGAACGAACGGTCGAAAGAACGAACAAACGCACGCCCGAAAGAAAAAAAAAAGAAATAATAAATACCGAACGAAAAGAGCACACGAACAAAAAATAGAAATAGAACGAACGAAAAAAAATAATTATATACGCAATGTATCTAGTTGTATACGGGTTTCAACGTGCCCTTCCTTTCATCCGTCTTTATATCTGTCTATACACACGTCCTTACAGACAGAACACACTGCATTTGACACGAACATCAACATGTACTTCCAGATATGATTGAATTAACTCAGACAGACAGACAAACAAACAAACACACGAACAAATGACAGACGGACAGGTGGATGGAAACGCACGATATGATGATCACAATTTGCACACATAACGGATAACGATAAAATAAATATGCACATAAATAACACACAAATAAAATGGCATATTTTTTGTTTTGCCTGCTGTATAAAGCACATTAAAGTCTTAAGTAGTCGAAGTTGGAGGGACTATCTTAAAAAGTTCTACTCATCTGTACTTCGACGCATAAACTGTAGACAATGACCGACAAACTTTCTGTCGATTTAGCTACCTACTGGGTCTAGACAGTGACCATACTTGTGGTTAAGATGATGTTGTCACTTAAATTTTTTTAGTTTAAAAAGATTGTTCAAATTACATTTTAATTAACCTGATGCAATAAAATCAACTAAATGTATCACTACTTGCCGTGTCTCTTGACTTTCAAACTCTATTATTAGTCTGTTTACAAAATACACTGTGTAGAAAAACATATTTACAACATTCAACAAATGCAAGATAGATGGGGGACAAATTATATAACTTTTTTGTGGAACATTCATGTGCATTGAACGGATCACTACCTAAGATGGGATATTAAAATATACTATATCTATAAATGAAATCTCAACATTTTGTGTGGTTTATGTGAAATGAAGCCGTCACTTTTGTATAAACAAGTTCTGTATATTTTATATGTGGTTATTAATATAACGCGTTATGTACACTGCGCGTCCAAGTGGCGGCCATATCTAACAGCATTCATAGAACGATGTATATGTTAATATTATGAAAACGTGGAAGCACATCTTTATTCAATTTTTTGTCCTTTTGCAGTCTCGTAAATGCATTCTACTATAGTATATCGGTGGTTTCTTAACTAGTAAGTGAGTTAAAGGGCCACTACCTTTCCGAAACGGCTTTTAATTTTTAAAATAGGAATGTAAAACGAGATCAATAATTTTGTAGAGTTGCAGAAGTTATTTACTATACGTTTACTAGCACACTTATCATCACCTTCATAACTGTTTAATTAGAATAAATAAAATGTTAATTTTCATAACGCGGGTCGTTTTATGTTTCCCGCCGTCGTCCTAATTGCCGCGCGGTAGTTGACTTTCACTGCGTCAGACGGCAAAACAGCGAAATGAATCTCCACTGTTATCATACATTAGACAGGAAATCATGCAGATGTTTGATGTTGTAACCTCATCTTAAGCCATCGATATATATTTTCTTTTGTTATTAATATAATTAAGAAACCTTTATATTTTGCCCAGGAAAGGTAGTGGGCCTTTAAATCATGGTCAAAAACAGAAGCTGTTATCTCAGTACATAAAATGACCAATTTCAAAGTCATTATTGATTGTCAAAAATGGCGGTAATATGGACATCAAAAATCGAAATTTTTAGTTTATATTTGCCTCCCTTGCGCGAGGACGTTTTCAGCGCCTTTAAACCTGTATGTACAGTCTTGATTTTCGTACCTGTGTTGTAGGAACTTTTGTTCCTTAAAGTTATGAATTTTTTTGGGTTATATAGAAAAATAGAGAAATATAAGCTCTCCAAATAAGTCATTTGTTTCAGTTTCTTATTTTTTCCGTAATTTGTGAGCTCGTAGGGCCTTTTATCATTTCATGTAGGATTTTGTTTTTTTGTAATTGTAGACTTGGGCCTATTGCCTTGTACAAGTGTTTTAATCGAAATACATAAATTTGAAAATGGCGGGAAATATTGCCCTCCGAATATGGCGTTTCGTTCATTTTTAACGTAAATTTTACCGTAATTCATGAAAATTTAAAGAGAAATGCTTTGAAATGAGCATATGACAGATCATGCTCTCAGGAATATAAAAATGACTAAATTTCAAGGTCATATGATTCAAATGGCGGAGATATTGGACATCAAAAATCGAATTTTTAGTTTTAGATTTGTCCCTGCGGCGAGACGTTTCGGGACTTTATAACCTGCATGTACAGTCTTCAGTTTTTCGTACTTTGTGTCGTTAAGAACTTTTGTCTTCAAAAAGTTAATGAACTTCAATGGGTTATTAAGAAAAATGGCGAAAAATATAGCTCTCGCAATTAGGTCATTTGTTCCAATTTCCTTATTTTTGCCCCGTTATTTGTGAGCTCGTAGGGCTATTTATCATTTTTGTAAGGTGTTGATTTTTTTTGAAACTTAGACATTAGCATATTTTGCTGGACAGGGTTTTAATTTCGAAATCAGGAATTGGAAAATGGCAGGAAATAACAGCCCTCCGAATCGGGCGTTTCGTTCACTTTTTTTAACGTAAATTTTACCGGTAATTGATGAAAATTCAAAGAAGAAAGGTTTTGAATTGGATGTGAAAGAGCATGCTCTAAGACACAATAAAATGCTAATTTCAAGGTCATATGATTCAAAATGGCGGAGATAAGGATCATCAAAACCGAAATTTTAGTTCATAATTTGTCCTTGCGGCACGCGTTTTCAGCGCCTTTAAACCTGTATGTACAAGATTGAATTTTTATACCTATGTTGTATAAACTTTTGGTCTTCAAAAGTTATGAAATTTAAGGGGTTAATATAGACAAATGGCGGAAATATAGCTTCTCCAAAATATGTCAATTTGTTCCATTTTCCTTATTTTTTTCCCCGTAATTTGTGAGCTCGTAGGGCCTTTATCATTTAATTAAGGGTGTTTGATTTTATGTAAATGTAGACATTGAATATATTGTCTTACAGGGTTATAATTTCAAAATCAGGAATTAGAAAAATGGCGGATATACAGCCCTCCGAATATGGCGTTTCGTTAACTTTTTTAACGTAAATTTTACCGTATATTTAAGAAATTTCCGAGAGAAAAAGGTTTTGAAAACAATGTGAAAGGGCAACGCTCTCAGAACACATATATTGACCAATTTCAATGTCATATGATTCAAAATGGCGGAGGTATAGGAACATCAATTGTCCCTTTCAGCGATTTTGTAGTTGAGATTACATGATGTGGCCTTTCGCCAAGGGAGATAAATCCGTATCTAATACTAAAACTCTAATTGTACGAGTTATTCGCATTTGGTCCTGGATCTTCATAAGAAAAGAAGATTTTTGGATTTTTAAAAACCTGAAATTTCTAATGTTTTTACTTTTAATTCATATCAAAATTGATATTTTGAACCTAAATCTCAATCTGAATTTCCAAATTTCATATCATGGTTTCAAGGTAATAATTCCTGTCAGAAAACATTTTTACTTTTGAAATTCAAGATTAGCGCAGCCAATCAGTGCCAGGTTAACATTTTATCCTGGTGCTACATTCACATCCACAGGGGTCGTTTCGAGCGTTTTCATTTAGTTTTGAATACTTTTCGGGATGTTTTAAGTTCTACATGTACATCGTATATATTGAACAATGTACACATGTTTGCGTAAATACACGTACATGTATAGCTACACCGCATACCTATGGGGGCCGTCCTTACGTGACCCTAAGCTGTTAATTAGTGACGTACATTTGACAACAACAAATTACTAGATTTTAATAGCGATCAAACACGGATTTCAAATGCAGCAAAATTTATTCCTGTTATCGATCAGACGATCACTTTAATACGTTTTCCTCTTCGCATCTTATTCGAAGAAGTAGGTACATTGTGTATGATGTAGTATTCATATAAGTATATTTAATTTGAGTGTTCGTCTTTCTATGTAATCAATCAACCAACTGACGAAAACAAAACATTGCCCTATGAAAATCACTATGAATAATGAATATCAACGATTTCTCGTGCATTGATAGCACTGATTCAAACATATGCGCCAGTTTTATATAAATAAAAATAATAGTCCCTACGTATTTTAATGCAAAATATCTATGTGTTGTTTCTTGATATAGAATCAACTAAGGTTTACTGTAATAAGTCAATCAAATCTTATTTTAACTACATTTCTTGTTTATCGTTTGTCATTTGCAAACCAAGGTCGACCGGAAGGCTAACGCGCTCCACGGGATTTGTAGATAGCTTAGAACTGCTATTCATAGCCGATATGAAAATTAGAAAAAATACATCCAATCCCTATATATATACATGCGTCCATTCGAACTCTTTTATTCAAGACTCCAATAATATACAAAACAAATTCAAATTCCGGAACTCCGGTAAATTCGTATAAATAAAGTTAGAACCAATATGCGGAAAGTAGTAAACGTGAATTATCTCCTTTTTGACTATACACTCTGTGGAAAGTAGGAAATGTAAATTATCTCCTCTTTGACCATACACTCTGTATCCCAGTAAATATCAATAAAAAGTATACATGTACACCACAGACTGAACGAACGGTCGAAAGAACGAAACAAACGCACGCCGAAAGAAAAAAAAAGAAATAATAAATACCGAACGAAAAGAGCACACGAACAAAAAATAGAAAATAGAACGAACGAAAAAAAATAATTATATACGCAATGTATCTAGTTGTATTACGGGTTTCAACGTGCCCTTCCTTTCATCCGTCTTTATATCTGTCTATACCACACGTCCTTACAGACAGAACACACTGCATTTGACACGAACATCAACATGTACTTACAGATATGATTGAATTAACTCAGACAGACAGACAAACAAACAAACACACGAACAAATGACAGACGGACAGGTGGATGGAAACGCACGATATGATGATCACAATTTGCACACATAACGGATAACGATGAAATCAATATGCACATAAATAACACATAAATAAAATGGCATATTTTTTGTTTTGCCTGCTGTATAAAGCACATTAAAGTCTTAAGTAGTCGAAGTTGGAGGGACTATCTTAAAAAGTTCTACTCATCTGTACTTCGACGCATAAACTGTAGACAATGACCGACAAACTTTCTGTCGATTTAGCTACCTACTGGGTCTAGACAGTGACCATACTTGTGGTTTAGATGATGTTGTCACTTATTTTTTTTTAGTTTAAAAAGATTGTTCAAATTACATTTTAATTAACCTGATGCAATAAAATCAACTAAATGTATCACTACTTGCCGTGTCTCTTGACTTTCAAACTCTATTATTAGTCTGTTTACAAAATACACTGTGTAGAAAAAACATATTTACAACATTCAACAAATGCAAGATAGATGGGGGACAAATTATATAACTTTTTTGTGGAACATTCATGTGCATTGAACGGATCACTACCTAAGATGGGATATTAAAATATACTATATCTATAAATGAAATCTCAACATTTTGTGTGGTTTTATGTGAAATGAAGCCGTCACTTTTGTATAAACAAGTTCTGTATATTTTATATGTGGTTATTAATAACGCGTTATGTACACTGCGCGTCCAAGTGGCGGCCATAATCTAACAGCATTCATAGAACGATGTATATGTTAATATTATGAAAACGTGGAAGCACATCTTTATTAATTTTTTTGTCCTTTTGCAGTCTCGTA
>SAYR01031119.1:821998-859859 GCA_004382745.1 Argopecten irradians irradians
AAGTTCATATTTGACCTTTGTTTGACCTCATTTGACCCTCTATCGAACTCATGACCTAGACATAATCTCTGATAACATGTAATGAGAAGAAAACATTCAATATCGCGATCTACCTGAATAACTAAACATGGACGATGTATAGCGTATAGTTATGAAGTTATATTTACATTTTCACTGCAGTCCCACTATGTAACCTTACCAAGCGCAGTTGGCAGTCATATAGACAATGAACTTCAAGCGCTTATTATGACGTCATTATCATTGTGACGTCACAATTGTCGTGCCAGCGATCACGGCAGACGGCTGTTCAAATGGCTGTTCCATCCATGACGATAACGAATGATTAATTCATGATATATGCAAAATTCCTTGGGATTTCATCATAAAATTGTAACCAAATGTAAATATAAGCATTGAACGTCTTTAAGTTGGCATTCATAACCAATATGAATGCAAACTGGACAGAGGCAAATTCAACATGAAGCGCTAGCGCGCTTCATGGAATTTGCCTATGTCCAGTTTGCATTCATATTGGTTATGAATGCCAACTTAAAGACGTTCAATGCTTAAATGAGCGTTTAAAGTTCGTTCGAAATTAGTAGTTTTTTACGTCTGTGACCTTGACCTTGACCTTTATCGTACAGAATCGAACGTACGTTTCAAACACTCATGTACCTACATAAAGTGTCCAAATTTGAGCGTCGTACCTTGTTCCGTTCGTGAGAAAAAGTGTTAAGAAGGTTTCGTGGAAATAATAAGAATAATAAGAAAAAACAGAACAATAACAATAGGGATGGAAATCCCTAATAACTAGATTTGATCGCGATCAAAACACGGGATTTCCACCTATGTAATGATATAAGTAATGTTAGCGAACACACGATTGCTTGAACGAACGGACGATTTTACTCAATATTAATCAGAAAGCGTTTCTTACGAAAGTAGTCTGGTCCAACTGAAAAACAGATTTAATTAATTCGACTTAAAGATCGTCTGTTCACTAGCATTACTTATATCATTACATAGGTGGAAATCCCGTGTTTTGATCGCGATCAAATCTAGTTTATTATGAAATTGTTAGCAATATGGACCAGGGAAAGGAACTTATATTTGACAGGGTATGGCATAAGGGTCTTTTATATAAACTCCAGATGTATGGAATAAATAGAAATTTACTTCTATGGTTCGACAATTACCTATCTGATAGATTACAAAGAGTGACCACAGAAGGCTACTATTCACAGTTCAAGGTTGTAAATGCTGAGGTACCCCAGGGATCATTACTCGGGCCTCTTCTTTTTCTCCTCTACATCAACGATATCACTGATAATCTTTCATCTAATATCAAACTTTTTGCAGATGGCACCTCCTTGTATGTAATTATAGATGAAAACCCAGCACAAGCAGCTAAAGCACTAACAATAACCTCTCTAACATTGGTGAATGGGCAAAAACATGGGACATCAACTTTAACCCTACCAAAACCAAACCAGTGCTAATTTCCAGAAAACATAACAAAAAAAGCCCCCCAATAAACTTCCAAAACAATCAAATCACTGACAAACAGAACACAAACACCTAGGGCTTACACTTAAGGACGATGCATCATGGAAACAACACATCCTTAACATATATGAAAAAGCATACAGTAGATTAATCATTCTTCGTTACATCAAAAAATAAAGTAAATCATCAGTCATTTATTAAAATTTACACAGCATTTATTAGGCCAATTTTAGAATATGCAGATATAATATGGTATAATTGCACTCAACAATCAAAAAAACTTTTAGAATCTGTCCAATTAGAAGCAGCCAGAATTATTACAGGACTTAGGTCTGGAACATCTCACAATAAACTTTATACAGAACTTGTATGGGAAACACTATCAGTAAGAAGACACAAACAAAAACTAACAATGATGTACAAAATAATGCATGGCCTATCACCACAATACTTACAAGATATCCTAAATCCTTTCATTAACAACCATAACAATAATGACTATACTCTCAGACAAACAAGAATATTTAATCCACCAATTTGCAGAAATAATAATTATTTTGATAGTTTCAACCCACTAATATGTGTCGCACTATTAACACTTCTGATAACAATCTCTTTAACTCTCCTTCTCTTTCAGCCTTTAAACACAAACTTAATAAAGATGTCCCAGTTGTAATTGATTCAACTCAAATTTTTAAAACAGAAGGTGATAGAAGAGCTAGTATTATTCACTGTCAACTTAGAATTTGTTTAGTAATCTTAATTCCTACCTATATATTGACCATTTATCTGATGATACATCTTGTGTTTGTTCTTTTGAAAATGAAACTATATCCCACTACTTTCTCAAATGCCCTTTATATGATCAACATAGACTTTCCCTGTTCACATCCATTAGTAATTATGCAAATCATAACCATATTGATACCAATATTCTTCCCCAAGGATGTCCTGAGTGTGATGGAACTATAAACAGACAATTTCAATTAAACATCATGATGTTCACCTAAACAAATTATGCATTGTTCACTATATAACATTTGAATAATATTGAATATATTCTCTAATTATCGTCTGACAAAGATATATATTTGGAGTATTTTGTTGAGCATGGTTGTTTTGATACTGTTACTTTGTTTTGTTCTATATACAGCATATACATATTCTATTAAAGTATTTATACGTGTATATTTTCAATTATTTTAAAGAAATTTAACAGTATTGAGAGCAATGACAAGTGTATATATATACACATGGACTGTTGGTCATTGTCTGTCAATATCTGAGTAACATGTGGTCTAATATAACATGTTCTTGTAATAAAATAACTGCTGTATTTATATTATGTGTGATGTGTGCATGGGGTATGCAAAAGAGTTATCTCCCTTTAATTGTTGTAATATTTTCATTTCAAAACTTAAATATACTGTGTATAATTGATGTAAGTTTAAACTATTACTTTTGCCACCATTGGAGAGAATTTATATAGGCTTTGCCTGTTGTTTTACCCATTTGACTTGAAACATCTTTGTCTATAAAATTTGTTGAAATGAAAAAGGGTGCTGTTTGGTCTGTTTTCTTAAATTCGAATGCTTTCTCTGAGAAGTACTTTGAATTAAAACATAATCAAATGGAGGAAGAATTCGTAAACTGTATGTGAAAGATGATCTGCGAGTTAACTACTCAAAGATAATTACGAGATTATCAAACACAGAGAGTAATTCTGGCACTGATTCGGTCTAATTTCAGGTAATTATAAATGTCATTTCCGAAAAAGTATAAGTTAGTCTCAAAGGTTAGTGTGTATAAATATATCATATTTTTGTGACAACATTCGTAGTCGTGAGAAAGTATCGAAAATTTGACCTTGATCACATGCATACTGTGTTTTCCAAACAAACCTCCTCTAGCTTCGGCGATCGCTATTTTCGGAATTCATACAGTGGAATTCGACCACTGTTATTAGAGTAAGGTTATTCTCCCTTTCCTTTAAATAACACAAATAAATACCTAACTAACACTAATTAATACAGAACTACTAGCCGCTTACAGCCGGAATTGTGACTTAAAAGGGTACCAATCTATAGCTACGTCATCATTTATGGAAAGGAGCCATTTTGTATGGTATCGACTATGACTGGGACTGATTAAAACCTGACGATGACGTTGACCTATTCTAATAGCGAAGGGGGATGGTAACCATCAGTAGGCTTCTATGTTTTCATGTCCACCAACCACAGGTTTACGACGCGCAAAAAAAAAAAAATACTAAAAATACTGAAAGATTGTTTACTTAGCCCTGTATCCCATTTCCAGAAAATGGGGTAATTAATTTTAAAATGCTCTGAACACCACAAACATCATCCGATCTGAATATATTTTAGCTTACGTTGAAGACAATACCTTACTGGTCACTATGGTATATGATATGATGGGATTATGGGCGAATTTTATTTCATATCGAAAGTTGAATTACGAAGATTCGTGTAAAAATCGTTAGTCTGAAAAGTACACGCTACATCCCCAGGTCACGATTCCCTAATGAGCACAGACCGAATAAAATCGCCATCCATTCAACGAATGCATCCCTGCAGTGCAGATCCTCAATATAAACTCACTTACTTATAAAAATTACATATTGGTATCCCTTAGCGATCCCCACGCTCCATTTATTGTCATGCAGAACAGATGATCACCGATCTCGGCCATTTTTTGTCTGTCGTCTCCGATTTGATACAAGCTGATTGGTCCACTCGCTCCTAGGAGTCAATCAGAGACACTGTTGTCTTTACTGGCCACCGTAAGAGCAGCTCGGTTTTCCTGAGCAGTAGGCCTACGTCACGGACCGCCTGAATCACCCAAGCAGACGACTGTGACTGCTTTCTCGCCAGGACAAAATAGGATTTACAGACGTACATGCATAAGCGGTAAGTGTTTTGAGATAAACTTCTATAACTTTCGCCGTTTTTGTAAAAGTTCATAACCGCAAAGATTCTTCTGTTGTTTAAATTTCGTGTTTTGTTAGCACATTTTCTTTTTACGACCATGGAAATCATGATGTTGAAACACAAATAAGAGAGTTATAAATGATAAAATAACAATAATAATTTCTTTATTTAAATTTTATGTCCATTTTAAAGATTTTTTTTACTAGAATTCTTTTAAAAGAACACATAAATATCGATGTAGGGTGTTTCCCAAGAGTTGAAGACCATTGTTCATTCTAAAGTGTGCATTGTGATGTTTCATTACCGTAAATATGTATCAACATATAAATATTGAAAACACCGACAGCACACCATAAGTCAACTTTGTCACGGATTTACTTATGGACACCGCCTTCAGCCTACAATAGGTAGCGATCTGATAAGCGAAGTATATGTAGTGGATGGAGTTTGACACTGTAGTTTCTCATATCCACTGAATAAATAACGGACGTTATAACCGTCAAAGCGAGAGATTAAAAAACAGCTTAGCGGGTACTGATATTCAATGTTTGTTTTAATCATTCTAGGGACTATATCTCATCAAAATCGATTCAGCGATTATTTATATATATTTTGCAACAGGTATAATTATATATATATATATTTACAGTCAGTGGTGAATTGATAGTATAAACCCCGTTGATTTCAACCAAAGGCTACTCAACTTTATTTCTCGATAAATTGAGTATGTCACGCGCAATTTGGAGCCGCGCGGATGAATTTATGATGGTCCAAATCAGAAACTTTTGGTGTTTTCAGTAACCGAACGTACGTTCGATGAACATGTACATGTATCAAAATAGGTTTGAACACATATACATGTACGTGTGTAAATACAAATGTAGAAAAGTTACATTGTTTATGTTACTACCGTACCTCTTTGAGCAATGCTTCCGTGCGTATGATAAATAAACAATGTTGTACAATGTACAGTTTTGCACATTCCGATGACGTCGCAATGTTTACATGTTGTGTGTCTGTGAGTCTGTGTTGTTCTCTACAACATGTAGCCTAGATCTACATTATATTCGTATTTTTAACATCTTTGGTTGTACGCGAATGGATAAGATATGTCAGAACACGTCAGTATTTGAGTTGGATAAGTGTAACCAAAACGACCTAGCACGACAATGCATTTTTGTTCACCTCGGCGGACAGACAAGTCCTGTACGTTATCTAGAATCTACTGTGAATCGGCGAGAGTAGGACTTACATACACAATGTACGTTTGGGTGTTTCGAAATATCAATGAAACGGAATCCTTCAATTGTAGCTTTACAATACTTGTAATAGATACCTCTAATATTTATTGAAGTGTTTAAAACAACAATATAAATATAGCTAACATTTTGAGAGCGGTACAGTAAACGTTTACAGTAGTGGGCCTACCTGTGTTTGTACATGTTCCTCGAAACGACGTCCGATACATTTGAAAATCTCTAAAATCCGGAAAGAATGACATGGAACTATGTAAACATCCGTGTATTCAAGAAATTTCAAACGTGAACTGATTAAGTAGAACTCAAGTGATCACAAAATTGAAGAAACTCTCTGTTTGTCACACCTCCTTGACACAGGCGGTTTGAATCGGACGCCGCGTCACAACTACGTTAAATATCCTGCCACGTTATGAATTGTGTAAGCGTGTGAAATCATACGAAGCAAAATATTAAAACCAAACTGCTTTGCACCATGGTGTTTTTAACAACAGATAAATAAAATGATTTATAGTTCCATACCGGGAAAACCTCAGATATATGCTTCATCAGACGGAACTCATTTTATTGGTATGTTCATTGATAAATTGGCGGGAATTTCCGCCACTTCAAGTGGCTGTTCGAAATGCCTGTCGGAACCAAACGATATAATTCAATTTTAGTCTTATAAATGCCATAAACACTATTAAGGGTAAATTTTGAGCTATGAAAATAATAGTTAAGACTGTATATTTAAGGATTAAAGTCTCTTTCTGGTGGTTCTATCGAAGGATAAAGTTGAGTAGGGTATCGATATTTGTTTCATGGACCGCTTCGCGGTCCATTCCAAATATCGGTACCCTACTCAACTTTATCCTTCGATAGAACCACCAGAAAGAGACTTTAATCCTTAAATATATATATTGATAACCACTTCATAATCGATCATAATCAACTATTAATCAACAATGCCAGCATTCGAACCGACCTAATTTCTGCAATTCTAACAAATTTGACGATTTTTTTTAATGATTCATAATTTATGATGAACACATTATATATGGAGATACAACCTAACAATGTATATGATTTTTTTTATTTAGAATGTCCACAATCATGTCTTTTATTCGGGGGCTACTGTATGGCTTGTTGCTGGTCATGACGGAATTGACTCTATAGTTCGTAGTGATTATACTGTCGATTCCTAGCGATTTGCTGTATGTATCTCTTCGAACTTTTCATCGTATTAGATACATATACCAGTGTTGTATATATTATATTAAGACACATTTGATTAATGACACTATGCAATTTAAATTCAACTTCAATTTAAATCTTAATCACACGTATGACGAATACAAAATAACAACAAACGTATACACGGGAACATATCTAGAGTCTTTACGACTTTATTGATAATTAATAATGTAAGATATGTCTCAAGGCACTATATAATGTGTATTAAGCCATATGTTCATCATTTCAATTCTAGTTTGTATGTAATTCAAAGTTTCTACATGTACATGTTAAAAGCTTAGAACTGTGGATTAATTGCAATGCCAGGGTGGTGGGTATAGTAAGTACATTGTAAGATATATTTGATTATAAAGTCAGAAATTTAAAACAAAATGCTACATTTCATCACATATGTACATATAAAATAAATTAAAATGTCCAGCCTAAAAAGACTTACACGAGGTACTAATTTAAAAGGGTACATTAAATAAGACAATATGTTATTTCCAATATTAGCATGAGCATCAGTATTATTGTAAAATGGAACCGTTAGTAAAATCTGGTTATTTATAATCCAATATTATTATGGGATCAAGTTTTAGAGTTATACTGTCCACAAATTCATAAAATAATGCGTGGCTGCGCCTGAACAAATTTACAATAACTGAAGATAAAAGTCGACAGATATAAGGCATCGTCGGTTCCCAAGTAATAAGCTTGCCCTGCATGTATACATGGTACTGTATGGCGTGTAGACAGGAAGTTATGGAGAGTTATACTGTCCACAAATTCATAAAATAATGCGTGGCTGCGCCTGAACAAATTTACAATAACTGAAGATAAAAGTCGACAGATATACGGCATCGTCGGTTCCCAAGTAATTAGCTTGCCCTGCATGTATACATGGTGTTAGAATTGTCTTTGCTGTCCCTGTTGCATAATCGTAAAAGACGACTGAATTAAGGATATTTTCTTTTTACTTATTCCTAGCTTTCCGTCTTCCTAATGTCTAAAACCATGGGTTACTTGATACGATATGCGTCATTTTCTCGAAGAAAATTCTTCGAAAATTCCGACCAATCAGAATAGAGCTTTCATTTCGTTTTGGGAGAAGAAACATAATCAAGGTGTACATGTACTTTAATGTTGACACTTTCTTAAGAATCGAAACTATTTTGTTACAAAAATATACCGCATTAATATAGAAGGTAAATCTAAATTGTTAGTTGTTTTTACTGTAACATTTCAGTTTCCATTTTAATTGAAACACATTGATAAAAACGGACAAAAAATAATTATCTGTTTGCGTGCATCGAACACCCGATCATAGGAAAATCGCTTTATCCACTACACTACTTCTATTGATATCAAATAACTAAGTCAATGGATATGGTCTTGTTGGGAATTTCCTTTTCAAATTCCCTGGATTCTGATTGGTCAACATTCAGATATTGTCTGTTTTCAGTGAAAATTGCATTGATACCTTTGGGGTTTTAGGGAAGACGAACCATGTATGTGTACATGAACACCACAGTTTTCATCATACGAGACTTTATGCTTTCCCTGGTGCCTTATTTCCTTTGGAATTATTTGAAAATCTTTTGTTTTTTCACTGCTCTTCCTACAGATGATTTTTTTTCAGTGCTCTTGTATACAGTGATCAATGATCTCATCAAAATCTTTACAACCCTCTAGGCAATAACTCCATTATCCTCGTTATCCATCAGTGTGAAAAAGTGTCTTAATTCACAGACAAAATACTTTATCCAACAATGCATACAGTCATATAAAACCAAAATCGCTATCAACATACAGTCTTCTCGCTACACGCCATACAGTACCGTGTCCAAGGGTGCTGTTTATAATCGATTTTTTAATTTGTTTTCTAAAATTCGAATGGTTTCTATGAGAATTACTTTGAATTAAAGCATAATCAAATGGAGGAAAAATCATAAACTGTAAGTGAAAGATGACCTACGAGTTAATCATTCAAACAATTTGCGAGACTATCGGCCACAGACAGTACTATTAGCACTGATTCGATCTATTTTCAGGTAATTATATGTTTCATTTCAGAAGAAGTACAAGTTAGTTCCAAAGATTAATGTATATATATATATATGTTATATTTTGCGACAACCTTCGTAATCGTGGGAAAGTATCGAAAACTCGACCTTGATCATATGCATACTGTGTTTTCAAAACAAATCTCTCGCATCGGCGGTCGCAACATCCAGTATTTATATAGTGAAGTTCGCCTACTGTGTCATTGTTACTGAATGTGCGCCTTTACCAACTCACGCGTTCGTAAATTAAACGAGCATTTAATAAATTTCAATATCATTATGATTAATCAAGATTTGTACAAATAATTAGCTTTTATAATATATGATAATAATAATTAAAATACTATTCAAGGTATCACACAAGTTCGAATTGTTCTGAAATCAGAATGAATTTTTAAAAGTTCCAGCAAAATTTATATATCGTAAATAACTTACTTTTGGAGATAATCAACTTTTTCTGTCCCTGTTTTTCCGATACAAATATTCACTGTCGCCATACTTGGAAGATCTTTATCACTAAGGTGTTTATTCCCGTTGAAAACAAGCGTTCTGACGCCCTCGGAGGGTTTACGAATTTAAAGTCAACAAAAGAAGCGGAACAACTTCAATAAACAATTCATTTTCTGCACTATTGATAATACCAACGAAATTGAATGACAAAATGACAATCCATTGCAAAGATAAGTTCTGTCAAATAATGTTTCTTTTCACGAGTAGTTTCAGTTGTGGGGGACTCTTTAAAATTTCAAAACACTCGTGTCAAATTGTAACTTTTTTTAATGTTTGTTTGTTGGTTTTTTTTTGTTGTTGCTGTTATTTCATTTCATTTTTATATTCTTTTTTTTTTTTTTTTTTTTTTTTTTTTGCAATTTGTCTTGAAAACAGAAAAGTTATTATTATTATTTTTTTTTTTTCAATTTGATTTTGAAAAAGAAAAAAAACGTCGTCTGGTTCAATTGGATTACCTAACAGAAATATAACGACACTTTTTTTCAGATACCATGTTGTACTTCGCCAGACAAAAGATATTGCTTGGAGTCCTTCAGATATCGGTGTTGATTTTAACTGCATATTTGTTAATATGTGTTCACGTAGACACCAAGCTCTATGAAAAAGGGATGACATTTCTGCAGTTTCAGACTTCCGATACTACTCATTACGACAAGCTCTTGTTGAGCAATATATCATTTGTTAACCGGGTTAGAAAAGTTGATAAGAAAAGAGTGAATAAAACTTTGCTTTTTTGGTCGCCACAAGGATGGGTGAACGACTGGATCGACAAGAAATGGGAGACGTCAAAACTATTTGATAATTGTCGAGTTCCTGATTGTATAGTTACAAAGCAACGTAAATTCGTGGATGAAGCAGACGTGGTTATTTTTAGAGCAAGTGATATTAAAAGCTGTAGACAAAAGACGAAGCCAAAACAAATATGGATAATGTTTGAGCACGAAGCTCCAACATCATTTGGTAGAAACATAAAGAAGTCAAATAAAACTTGTCACCGGAGTATGTTTAACTGGACCATGTCGTATCGCCGTGACTCGGATTTCACGTTTGTACACGGAGGGTTCTCGAAAAGGTCATCTCCTTACAATAACCGTTCATTAGAAAATATCATCAAATCCAAGAAAAAAACTGCTGTTGCATTTATCAGTCACTGCCGTACCCAGTCTCGTAGACTAGAATACATAAGGAAGCTCCGTAAGTACGGTATCGACATTGATGTATACGGATTATGTGGGAACCTCCGATGTCGATCTGGAAAAGGTGTAGTTGGTTATTTCAAGGCAGTTTGGAATATGACACAATCTAAAACAGATAAAGACTGTTTTAAAGTGCTGGATAGCATGTATAAATTCTATTTATCGTTTGAGAATGCCTTATGCCATGACTACGCCACAGAAAAGTCACTTCACCTTGTATTTCGTCACGACATTGTACCAATTATTAGGGATGCTTCGAATCATACTTTGTTCCATCCCCCGAATTCTTACCTGGATACAAAACACTTTAAAAATATTGAATCTCTTGCAGATCGAATAAAGAATATCAGTAGCGATGTTAAAGAATACAAGAAATTTTACGACTGGAAGATATACTACTCTCCTAAAACAGTGAATGAAGTGTTACAGTCGAATTTATGTGATATTTGTGAACGTGCACATAATGAACACAAGTACCACAGACTCTACAGGAATATCGAGGATTTTCTGATGTCACTCAAAAACAAAACAGATATTTGTTATAAACCAACTGATGTGTAAGGTTACGTTTTGATATATGGGATAATCCACTACTATCATTAACCCTATTCTGGTATTACTATTTTTTACCTTAGTCGAATATTTTTTGCGGTGATGGTATTTTCGCATTGCAGTGTTCGCGAAAATTTGATCCGAGAAACATTGATGAAATATTTCATTGATATATAGAGGATCTTACATGAATTTGAAAATATCAAATTATTTGACTCGTTTGATAAAGTTCATATCATATAGTCACGAGTGTAAAATTCATTCTATTTATCGCATATCTTTTATTAATAGAAATATAAGCAAAACTTTACGTTTCGTCTCTATATAAAATAGTAGAAATCAGGCTCGGATATCACGTTTCCGTCTACTGAAACAATAATTCAACGTCATATGTATATTATGACGTCAAAACTACATGTGACATCATAATAGTGTTATTACACATGTGTCTTACGATATTTATGACAGGGCTGGACGTGCCAGTAATGCGATAAATAGTCATACGGGGCGCCCAATGGGACACTTGAAATTTTGTACTGAAAATTCGAATTTTGTGTATACAAAAATGGTCATAACTAAAATTAACTTGGCCATAGAAAATATTTTATGAAATATAATTAATGCAATGAAAGATAATTTTGTAAAACAAAAAACGCTTATAGTGTGACAGAATTATTTTTTATGTACACAAAATTAATTTTGATCACAAAAAGATAAAGTCCCATTTGGCACCCCGTGTTATTTTACACTGCCTTATTATTATTATTTTCATTACTTGATATTGGCTTTACAGTACACGTGCCTAATGCATATGACCCCTGCTCGATTCGTCAAGAGCGGGCGGCCGCCGGCGACCCGGCGAGGCGGCTCGATTCGATTCACTCGATTCGATTCACTCGATTCAATGAAAGTGCGCCGGTTGCGCGACCGGCGTACGCCGGATCAGCCGATTTTGTATCACCGGCTAATACCGGCGCAAGATGGCGGAATAAAGGTTAGATATTTGTATACGAAACTTTCTTTAAGCAAAACTCATTCCGTTCAGACATAAATTCTCCAAACATTGTAATTTTCCTGTCGTATTCCTTAACGGACAGGAATTGAAACCTCTTTTGATACACACAGGTATGTAGATATACATTTATGAAGCGAATACATCGAGATGTGCAGTGATGTATAGACTTAGATATATATATATAGCCCAGGTTTTGCTCTATAGATATGTTTCTCTATATAGTGTAATACGTACGGTGTCGCGGCATTTTATAGAGCCAAATGCCTATGCATGTACATTCTATTAGTCTGATTATAATAAAATTTGTAAATCTAATGTATATAAAAATTAAATGTTTTATTCCAAGTACATGAAATTTCAATGACTTCTCTTGGACTGTTTATCAATAACAATAAAAACATATTTTTAAGGTTTATTCTGAGGTTTTACACTTTCGAAAACAACACATTTTAAAGTTGTAATGAATCGTTTTCGTCAAACACATGTTATTCAGAGTGTAACATAAGAAAATAGATTTATATATACAGTATTATACCTACATGTACATTGTAAATACATAATTCAGAAAGAATGCTCAAAAGTGAATATGATTGTACGGGCATTGTTAATTCCTATGTCAAGACATGAGAAAAAGAATCCTACTGGTGACATGTAGTAAGAAATGAATGAATAAAATAGTTTACATAAAGTTACAACAATGCCACACCAAGGTATCAATTTAAACCCAGTTTATTAAGATAACTAATACTTTACTAATCGGTGCTTCAGCGATCTGTTGAATTTTAGTAAGAATAAACAATGATTGGCGTATGGCCCAATGCAAGGAGCGACAGTGCTTGGAGCGACAAAAATGCCCTGCCGATAACACACGACTGTGCGATAAAACAATCATGTCGCTCTGTCGCATTAGCGAGAAAATAAGATTTGTCGCACCGACAGTGTACTTTTGTAACGTTGCAGTGTCACTCCGCGCATTATCTCACTATTGCTTCGCGTGTTGTCTTGTGATGTGTAATTAAATTCCAAGCTGTAATGCTAGAACATTATCTCATATTATATGTATGTAATTCTACAATATGAATTACAATGCACCATACATTACATCAAATGTGCATTACAACAGGAACGCGCGGAGCGATTTTGTGAACGACAATGCGACATAGCAGATATAGGCCACCATATGTATTTTCTGTTTCATATAAGAAACTTCAACAAAAGAGATTAATGTAGTATGATGCAATTTCTTATATTTGTTCTTTTGGAATAAAACAGCTTACACGTGTATCATGCACGATGAAGAAAAATGAGAATGGAGGGGTTGTTCATTTTCCAAAAGGCGAAACAACAACATGACATTATCCAGTCACGGTATCCTATTGATTTTAAACTCTAATGGTTTATGAATTTCTTAAAGTTCTTGGCCCGGAATTGAATAATACGAATATTCGAAAGCTATTTTTTATTGGCAATATCGCTTTTTTCCAAATACACATTATATCATTAACTCTACCATTACTATCTGAAAAACAATCACTCATTTATTATGAAACAGAGACAACCACGCACATGCGTCGACTATTTAATCCATTTTAATTTGTCTAATGTAAAAGTTGTAAACGTACAAGTAGAAATATTTTTCTTACTCGTGCCTACGGTAATTTTAGCGTAATAAATGTTTACCATATCATAATATTAACCAAATTAGAATACCATGCTATCTATTTGATCAACTTAAATTCAGTCTTTGTATGTTTGATGCAAAAATCAAAATGTTACTAAAGCTCTGAAGAAATGTCCGTCATGATGGAATACGCCGGTTATGCTTGTTTTGCCAGATCGCCCAGTTGTCGCCCGGTCACGTGACCGGCGTACGCCGGTAGCCGCTTTTCAGAACGAATCGAGCAGGGGTATGGTCTTCTTATCACTCTCGTTGTCTATAGTCTTATTGATATTAATTCTCAATAATTGTTCGAATAATATAAATCTATGTAATAAAACATGTTTATAACAAATATGCATACAACGAATTCGTACTCATAACGTAATTATTTTTATTCCTCGTCAATGTTCCTATAACATATCTCTAATATGTGTACAGCAAACAATGTTTATAACGAAATAATTTTGGTGGTCCGCAGAGGTTCGTTATATATCCGTAATTTACTGTAATTCAATAATGATTAGAAAGATAGACATTTTTTCATCACAAAAAAATATGACATTTAAGTGGTAGTCTCACATTCCCCACAAAAAAATCCCGTTGTTCAATAGTTGTTCTATGAAGATGTTGTTAGGCATTTTCTGTCAAGGTTTTGAAGAAATTGGACCTGCCATTTTTTCGAAATCAATATTCAAATTAGTTATTTTTGAGTAGTTTCTATATATGGAAAACCATCATTTGTGGTAAATCTACCACGTAAATAAAAATCTTAAACAAAAATGTTCTGTGTTATGTATTGTTTAATTGATGTGATATATATCAATGCTTTACTTCTAGACATGATTAAATTTTGGTGATGATTTTTGGTGTAAATTACCTAATGCATTCTCAAAGATAAATGCCATGTTGGCTTGCCAATTTAAAACTAATTTTCGAGACAGTGTTATGCTCGAAACGCGAAATTCGTTTTCTTGATTTTGTCGTCTTGGTCTTGTACAAAAAGAAAGTCAAAAATAAATGTGCTGCGAACGTCTAGAATTTTGTCCTGTTTCCCTTAAAAGTTTTGACTTTACTTCAATGTTGCTGTCATGACGTCAAAACGTAATTCCTGCCCGGCATATCACCAAGGAAAATCCTTTCAGGTTTTTTACACTAGTGGAATATGCAAACCATTACCTGATATAATTGGATATCAGGCGGATTATGTGATAAATAATATGAATTAATACCGCCTACATGGATTGACTTTTGTTTAAAACAGCCGTTTATATATATTCTGTTGTGTATCAATTACCCTTGATTAATTATCAGGCAATATACAGTCATTTCTACGATCGCCGATTTTACACTTTGTAAGATGTGTAATTTGTCATGACAATTTTCCAATACACTTCGGGCAGTTTACTCTATTTACTTTCACAAAAATAAATGCTGGGGGAGAGGTATTCAGAGGGGGTGGCCGATATATATTGAGTGAGTATGTTATTATATAAGAATGCTTACCTGGCGGTATGGCAGGATAGATTCATTTGAAACACCTGTCGTGTTTTCTTCCTGATACACAAGCTCATTATTTTTTTTAACATTTTCAGTTCATAGAACATTAACTTTTGGCTCAATATTCAAAAAGATAAAAAAAATCCAAATGTTTGTAAACGCACAGATTATGAACATCACATGCCTCACTGAACTTGAAATTACATATACTATATTAAGTTAATAAACGAATATTTTACGCATTACAGAAACTATATTTTTCAGCATATATTTTCTATAAAGGTGCAGTTTGAAAGAAAATAAGTGTAAAAGATTGGACATTAATTAGTTTTAAGACTGTATCAGTGCTGGTATGGGTATGCCAGCAGTAAGGGGTGGGTGCAGGTAAAAATGCGTTAGGTTAAACGACCCCCGCGAGATAATATCCTTGAGGTGTTGTCAGCTAATCTTAGTAGGAAATAAATGTCACAAACAGCATTTCATCTACCACACACGAGTACACCATTCCAGGCGTTGATTATAATATCGATCAATTACAGTGAGGTCAGCAGTTGTGGACATTGTATTTTCTTTTATAAGTGATAAATAGCCAAGAAAAAAAGTAGAACAATAATTGATAATTTTCAGTATTCAAGTAATATGAAGTATGCATTAAACAATAAAAACCTTTTATTCGCATAATTACATCATGTATATTGCCAATATTTTAGTGATATTGTTAGTACTAGTTCAGATCTTTTTAGTTTATTGATAGCAACAAATTTAAGCGAAGCACAACATTTGAAAAAGTTCAAGGATGTCAAATACATCATGCACAATGATAACTTAAACAACAGTTATTTCTTGCGACTCATCAGTTGTTAAGCACTTTGATTTCTTTTCTGATACAAATACCATTTCATTAGATATTTAACTTACTTTATGATTTATTTTACATCTTTTTCTATTATATCATAGTGTTATTTCATAACAGGATTAAAGTTATTAGGAAATGTATAGAATAAATGTGTTCAGAAGTAAAATTTGATGAGACTTTCATATTTTGTGGATTACCTTATGTTAAAATATTGAATATATAAAAAATGTTATCATCTCATCTCACTATGGCATGAGAACAGCAAGCCATTTTTCCTCGTCAAGCATTCTTCTCAGCTTACGTAATGTGATCCGCTACCCCCTCTGAATACCTCCCCAGGTTTTATTTTGTCAAAATAAATAGAGCAAACACTCTGACATAAACTGGTATATTGTCATGACAGTTTACGCATATTACAAAGTTTACAAGGTGACATTAAGTAAACTGGTAAGGTGCCTGGCATATACATTTCACAATTTAATATGTTTACCATTTAAACTTAAAACTACTTCAAGCAACAATATTTATTCAAGATATCGCATGACAAGTATATTCTGCTTGTTATACATCATTACTGTTTTTTTAGTATGTATTTGTTACAATTTTGCCTATTTTACATTTCGAAACGGCCCCCAAATTTCGGGTGTGGCTGTCCGTACTCCGTGTCGGGCAAAATGGGAGATGTCTAGTAGAAACCTAGGTGATGCAGTCACGAGGTATTGACTCTAGATACTATCAGGACCAAATAATCTAATATATGTAATGATTTGTGCACAGGAAAAAAAAAAGATTTTAAGCTCAAAAATGGTGATTTTTCAGCAAATCTTTTTATTTGGCTTGAAGCAGCAAAAATGTTTCCCAACAACAAATTACTATTCGTAATCAGTTATTTGATCTCTTATCAATTAGTAAAAACAACAACAAAAACAAAAATATATAGAAATGTTCAAAAAAATATTGTTATACCCTCATTAGGTTTACAAAACATCACCGGGTGCGTATAGTGGGCATGTGCTATTTTTCGAACTACAAACCGCTAACACTAAAGTTTCCTTGTGTCTTACAATTTCCTTCATTATGTTGCATAACACAATTATAAAGTTAAGCATTATTATTATACACAGTACAAGTTCTTATCCTTTTGGTTTGTAAAAGTTACAGGTTCGCTTTTTACGGCAGAAAATGAAAAAAGCGTCATTTTCTACTATAATCTTCACAAATCAAGATCATTTTCTGAAGGCTTTTGAAATTGGTACTAACTAAACATATATCATCTGCTTGTTTGGGAACATTAACATCTGTTCGCGGAACTCATAGGATACAATTCGGCTTGATATGTGGAATTTACGAGGATGGTCGCGTTCAGATGTAAGTGACAACCCAATTTGATTTTCAGAGAAAGAGTTTTAAAGCTTACGATTTCGATATATTCTGTTGTGCCGAAACATTCTGGAAAAGGAATGACTTTGCTAACATTAGCGGATATATGGCGGTTCCCCATCAAGTGACTGCTGTTTATCATGTTTATCAAACTCGAGTTATATAATTTTCAAATTTAGACACAAGTTTTAGCGAGTGTCTTTAAAAAATGAAATTTAAGTAACGAGAGTTTAGATAACCATGATAATTAAACAGCAGTCACGCGTTGGGGAACTTTTATTCCATAACTATAACTCTATGTTTATACGATAGTGATCATTTTCTTGTCTTCATTCAGGGGAACTTGCCACCATACAATGTCTAGTGATATCTTTCCGCCATAAAATATAGTGCCTAAATAGAAAGTCAATATTCTACTCTTTAATACTTTGAATAAACAATTACCTTTAATGCAGTAAATAGAATGCTATTCAAAAGTAAATGCGCTATGAAAAGTAGCCTGAAGTTGAGAGCCAATCGGAATCAAGAGATCTTGGAGTTGACCAATCTGAGGCCCCGTAGGTGTTTACACAGTGGAGTGTGTAAACATAAATGATAACAAACTGTTAAGAAATTTATCACATGGGTTTTCCATTGTGAAACATGTATTGTATTGGGTTAAATTTAGATAAAAATTTCAGAAGAGGAAGCGGTGGGGTCTAGGTATTAAACAAAATGAGCTGTCCCATTCGTTTACACATGAAATATAAGACAAATCTACGGAGGGCATATTATGGATTAAATTTCATTCTACTGATCGAGTATTTTTAGTCTGTGTCCGTTATTTACCGCTAAAAGAGTCGACGAGACCTGTGGATTCTTCGTTATTCTTTTCCAATATACTGGATCAGGATTTTACCTTTCAAACCATAGGCGATATTTATATTGTGGGCGATTTTACCGCACGACGCGGGAATCTATCCGATTTTGTTGAAGGTGTGGATACTATTAGAAACAGAGAAGTTATTGACACTATAGTAAATTCCAGTCCGACTCAAGTTTTGTGATGGTCAACGGAAGAAAGAGAAAATAAAATTTTACTTGTGTATCTTCGGTCTGTAGTGATTATTTTTTTTTGTTCCACAACAAAATTTAAACCCAGTGACAAACTTTTATATCTTTAAAATTTCGGAAGATTGTAATTCATTCAGAAGAAAATACGCCTGATCATTCGTTGATATCGTTTTCTATCAAAATAACTAGCACTATGCGGCACTAAGAAGAAGCGGTGACCGGACACAAACACACTACAGGACTTCATGTTAGATCATAAGGCTATGTTATCTATTTTATTGACTATAGACACTATTGAAGAAGCCATTGAACTCAGTCATGAACACATCATATAAAAGTTTTATAGACCTGATACATGGTGAAATGGAAAACAAACTTCCGAAAGTGCAATTAAATCATCACAGGTCAATCTTATTAGAGCGAACAATAATGTGGTCTGTAAAGTACAATTACCAGTCAGGGGCCAAAAGGTATGAACAGGTCCTTTGCAATCTAATTTTACATTTACAGATATTAGGTTCATTCTGTCTGAAAATAAGTGAAATGCAGTGGATCTCTGGTCGACTTTAAAATTATAATCTTTACATTAAAATCACCTAAGATCACTACTGGTCCCCTTTCGGAGTAAGGCAAAAAAAAGGCAGTTAAGAGGTTACATTGTCAAAAAAATAGGGTCGGTAGGTCGGGATGTTTTTTTTTTAGTGTGTCTTTAACTTTAAAAATAATGGCCGGAACCGGAGTCTGAGGTGGACATGTCAACTTTTTATAAACAATTTCCTAGTTAAGTGGGGGAAAATTTAGGGTCGGGGGTAAAAAATAGGGTCTGTCAGGTAATCCTAAACAGACATATTATTTTTTTGGCCTAAACAGAGATAAGCGATTTTAGTTGATCAAAATGGGCAAAATAGTTCAATTATACTCTCTCAACCAGTGTTATGAAATACCGCCTATTTAGGCAATTAAGAAGAGATGGCGTACCAGCCATTATCCCCTCGATATTCCAGCCCACCGTGTTTGGATTAATAAAGGCCGAGGACGACCTAGTTTAATATCCCACCGGACAGCAATTAAGGAGGGGGAGGAGGGAGGCGGGGCTTATCTGTAGCTGTGTTGCTAGGGCTGTAGTACACTTACCACATGGTCTACAGCTAAGATGTAAACAAATCCCAATACCAGTACCACTACACTGTGATGGCAGTTTTATGTGTGTAGATGTCAATTATATTTCATTTATTTCCAATCAGCTCATCAATATATTGTTAGTTAGTTATCCACAGTTAATAATTAAATAATGACTCCACAAACCGGTTCCAAATGTTTGTTCTATAGTAATACACAGGATCTGTGTAAACTTTTTTCTCCCTTGATGATCTCCGGGCATTGGGTACACGGGTATGTGAAACAGAAGTAAATATCCTATCCACAATGTCATTCAAATGCAAACGGCTAAATTTGATCTCACCAAGGCACTGAAGCATATCCTTTTATCTTGAAATATATATTCATAACATTGTTAAAACTTTCCACATAAAAAGTATCACGAACTAAAATGTAATCTTGTGGGTATTTATAAAGAACTGACTTTTTTATCACACCAAACAGCAATTTCGCAGCAATAACCAGACATAACCTGTCTGGAAGGTTGATAGTTGCTATCTTTTTTGCACCTGCTGCTCCTGTGACATGCTGAGTAATAATGGGCAACAACATTTTCCACACTGATCTTTAGTTGGTTAGGGTCACCTTCACTGTATTTTAGACACCAGTGGACATGAGTTGTGACAGGTTCTATTTCATCCTGGAGGAGAGGCGACCATGATTTCCCCTTTTTATATGCTGGACCAGTTGATATTGAACTCAGATCCCTTTTTAATGCTTTGAGTGCATGCCAAAGGTCATTTTGGTTTGTAACTCCAGAATCTTTCACCATTTTGTTGATTGATAAGTTTCTGTCGTGTGCATGAACATTGATTGATATATCCCTCTCTGTCAATTTTTCGTACAGTGAGTGCCTGTGTTCCAATTTTTTCATGTCTTTGCGATACCGGATCGTCTTTTGTGGTCCCATGTATGTGATTGCTACTACACTAGAGTCTTTAGCATTTTTACGCCAGCCATGTCTTGCATCAGTCATGATATCAATAGTATCATCGGTTTCCTCATAACTTAAACATTCTTCATCCAATGCATGGCTGATGCTCTTCATATTCTGCACAAACATGATCCTTGTAGATGTCTAAGTATTTTTTATCTTCTCCTTGGTTAATTGGCCAATACCAGCACCATTGGTAAATCTTTCATACTGAACTGGCAACATTCCACTGCATTCCATACCATGAAAGATTCTATAATTGACCAGAAGCTCGTTGTCAGGTAAATATGGGGAGGATGACCAAAGTATTGAATGATGTTTGTCTTTGGTACACGAAAAGCGTATAGATGCTGCATGACCTTTCAGTGTTACTTTTTTTTGTCACGAGCTGTCCTTCACAGACTTTAGAATGGTCCCCTGCAACTTCACAAAGTCGTGTCACAGATGACTCTGCTGTGACAAACAATTTCTGGTTTACGTCTATTAAACAATAACATACGGTAATCTCTCACTTTCTGCATTCTGTCCAAAATTCTGGTCTTCACGGTTTCATCTCCAGGTATTTCTATCGTGAAATTAGGGGTCTTTTTTCTTCCTTTTTCCATTATGACACTCTTTTACCTTCAAGCTAATAAACCAGTCTTCATTCTGAAGAGTTCCGAACTATATATGGACTAAAACCACAATTACATACTTCCGGTTTCAGTACCCACGAATGAAGTTCCTTCAGAAATGTATGTATTTTATGAAAACATGCAGCATGCCCCTGTGAACTTGGTATTTGCCAACAAATTTAATGTAGATGTGTTGTGTATATGTCAAATTAACTGTTATAGTGTAAAATACTGAATTTTCGTATGTTTTTATTGATCCAGAATCTTGTGTAAAAAGTCCTGTTTTGACCCCAACCCATGACCCAGATGTATATAATTGGCACATGGTGACACTTGATGACAGATATCTTGAGAAAATCCGGTCATACTAGGTTGAAACTTTCAGAATTTGTTCCTCGGATATTGACCTTGACAAGGTCAGATGGAAACTTGTCAACGAAATTTTGGGAATTTATTATGAATTTTAACATTACAATGAAACATATAGCAGAGTTAATTGTGGTCTCGGTCCCGAGTATTCTAACTGGTCAATTCTAATGTGTGAATTAGCATAATTTACGAGGATGTTTCGAGGAGTTTGCCCACGGGTAATAAGTGTAGCGTAGTGTAATGCGATCACCCGCGGGTCTCCGACGATGAGTTTAACATGAATAAGATTGTAGTTATGTGTGGGCCTCGGTAGTCTTTTCTGTGGAAAATCCAAAGTATCTAATTACGAAGCTACGTGTACCTGTCTCGCAAGTACTGTACACATAACACATCATGTTTGAAACTAATAGAAGGCATTCAATTGTGTGTGTGTGTGTTGTGTGTTGGAGGGGGGGGGGGGTAGCGAGAGATGTAAACCCTAGTTTTTACTACCTTAACGGTGATACCGAGCATTGCCGTAGTCATTTCTTACCCTCTACATGGACCACTATCTACCACCTCATTTCATACGTTGGAGTTTTATATTGATTCTGTTATAAATACTTTTTTGTTCTTACCAAAATATATACAGAAAATTAACATAATTTCAGCGAATGTCAAACACTGTTTTTGCTGACAAAAAGGAATCCTATAACATTAACTTTGACACTGATTACTATATTCAATAAATGTTACCAAAGATTATATTAACGAGATGTATTGTCAAAATCCAGGAAAAATAAAACCGTAGAATCCATTTATCCCACATTAGAAGTGCAGACACTTCAACACGTCTTGATATGGAAGTACATCTCCGCTAAATGTTTTTCATCTTTAATTTTTTTTATTTTCATTTCACTTTATCGTTTTACTCGTCTCGACTTCTTGGTAACGTCTCCCTTGACACTGTCTCACTTTAAGGCTTCTGTCGAGCACTCTCTACTGTGAAGTATAGGCTCCGGGTTCTGTCCCCAAATGGTAGTTTTTGCTGATTAACGCTCAGCATAAAAGGAGTGGGACGACTGGTTTGCATGCTGTTAGTATAATATGACTGGGTAGGTGTTTTGTTCGGTGTCTTCATTGGCATGCTTCAGTGAGATAGCACTGTAAAATGGCACTATTATAATGAGACACAACAAGAACATACCACAGCCTCCCAAAATAAAGACATTCACTCACGCAACACGTCGCATACTGGACAGACTTAAACGATTCTTGCTGTGAATAGAACGATGATTTAATAATCCAAACCAAACGTATGAAAACAAAAGTTATTTATATGTAGCTGTGTGGATGAACCAGACATTTTTCATGCGTTTGAAAGGTCACTGAATTTAATCATCAACGAATGGCAGGCCCCAAAGAAAACGGTATCTGGATCATTTCACTTTGAGCGCATCCTCGATACTCTATGGGTTATTATCGTTATTATTACATTCACCCATGCACTAGGTCATGATAGAAGCAAAGGCAGCTCAGTAGAAAAATCAAAGTGACCGATTACAAGCCTGCACACACTTCCTTAAGAGATTACATCAACAGTGACGCCCAACTTCAAAATCGCACAGTCAACTACAGTGTACCGTTATTTAATGCCTTTGATGTACATCAAAGAGCCTTCGGTTTTCTATGACTTATTCCAGGGGTGGATATGACGACAGTGATATTAAGCCCTGGAATATCTAGGATTTATATATAAAAATTTATCACGGCATGTTTATGACCGCATTTTAGTTGCAGTTGTAGTTTAGTTGATATGCAGCGTCTGCCGCGCACGTAGGAAATTAACGTATTTAAATATAACCAAAGTATATACATGCACATTGAAATATTGCGTTCTCTGTTTTGTCCAAAAGGGATATGCCGAATTAAATATTTGATAGTATTACATAATAATATGTCGAGTTAACCTTTGTCTGTTTAATGTATCTTTTAGTTTGTTTTTAGGGTACTTGTAAATATAAGTACACCAGTTTTCTCTTATATAATTGAATGAAATCTCGTGGATATATAAGATATCTTATAAAAAATGAGATTTCGTAGCATTTAAAACCAGAAACTAATTTCCCCCTCGAGCATCATTCGGAGCACTTCGGAACACATCTTAGAATCGTTCGCAATGACAGAGATAGCACTAAAAGGGAGAATCAACCGCTGTTTGGTTGCATGCAACGATGTATTGAAAACAAAGAAGCAGTTAATCCCCATCACTCTAGTTGTCAATTCGAAATAATAGTGACTTTTCTATACATTCATAATTTTGTCTCGTTCGTACAGTCTCTATGACTTCCGGGTAGGGAGACTTCATTTCTGGGCCTTAGTTGAAATCTCGTTCCTTTATTAGTTTGTTTGTTAATTGTTTGTTTGTTTGAGTTTTACGGCCCATCGACAACTAAGGTCATTTAGGGCCAAACTACAAGTCATGCATTATTATCAGGATAAAAAATCAGGGTAAGAAAAGGCAAGTAAGGATTAAATAAAACACAGATTGTAAACGTTTATTTGATAAAAAAAAAGGTTTGCATGGGATAAAATAGTTTTGGCTAAAACACACGAGAAAACTCATGCAAAATGTTGATGAAACAATGAAATGTTGAGTTGATACGATGATATGATGAGAAAAACGTTCATATTTTATCTAAAATACCGATTTCTCTGAGATAATTAAAAATACGATTATGTCTCACGGCATGAAACAAAGTGTACATGTCGGAGACATCGTAGTGCTTATCTCGTATGTGCTTAAAATCAATACAGTGCACCAAGATATGCTCCACTGTGAGAGGAGAATCACATGCATGGCATGTGGGAGGATCCTCCCCTCTCAATAGATAGGAATGTGTAAAATATGTGTGTCCAGTTCGGAGCCGAGAGAGAACAACTTCCTCTCTGCGGTCTCTCCGACTGGACAGTTTAGGATTAAGTGTAGGTTGAATTTTAAACAGTTTGTTGTTTGTTTCGGTAGACCACCTTTGTTGCCAATGGTGTTTGATGGCTGAGTGAATTGAAGGTTTGATGTCGGTGTATGGTAGTTTCAAATCTGTTTGTGCTAGGCGAAGAGCAGTCTTAGCTGCTTTATCAGCCTGTTCATTCCCCTTTATACCCACATGACTGGGAATCCAGAGATAAGTAATTTGAGTTTTAGAAGAACATCGAAATGTTCGGAATCAAAGATTTTGGATTAATGTGTTTCTAGGGTTTCTTGATTTCAAAGCCTGAAGAACCGAAAGAGAGTCGTAAACAGATAATTGCCTTTTCAATGCGGTGTTCTTTCGATATGGTCAAGAGCCAGACCGATAGCACAAGATTCACAGAGAAAATGGAGGCAACATCCGGGAGTCGGATTAGAGGAGCAGTGATTAGATGTACAGCATTGCTGCTGCTACATTATCACCATCCTTTGATCCGTCAGTGTGTAGATCTGAACATGGTCAGGGAAAGCCCTAATGCACTCCCGAAAGGAGGATTTGTGTTCTTCGGGTAATGCACTGGATTTTGCCTCTCATGTAGAGATAAATTGATATCAGGTGTTTGAATGAGCCATGGTGGTTCATCCGATATGGGTACTCGTCAATGGTGTCGAAATTTATATTTTAGTTCCAGCAACAATTTTGAAATTCTGATGCCAAATGTTGGTATGAGCTTTTGATTTTGTGTAAATATTTCTTATGTTGTGGATTGAATACAAGGTTAAATGCGGGATTTTTGGGGTTGGATTTCAGTTGAGCAGCATACTGTAAGGATAATTTCTTTTCGTCGATCGTCTAGAGATGGCTCATTAGCTTCCACATGAAGACCTCTTCAACAGGTGTTGTTCGAAAGCTCCAAGTGCGAGACGCAGTCCCAGATTCCTGTATGGGGTCAAGCATCTGTAGATAGGAGCTGCGAGCCGATCCATAGACAATAGAGCCGTAGTCAAGTTTTGATCTAATAAGTGCCCGATAGATACGTAGAAGCATTTCACGGTCTGCACCCCAATCAGAATGGGGAAAGAACTCGTAGAATGTTCAGCGCCTTCGAGCACTTATCCTTCAGATGTTTGATATGTGGAACAAAGGACAGTTTCGAATCAAATATTAGTCCAAGAAATTTAGTTTGTTCAACTACTGGAATTTTAATTCCATTGAGTGTGAGGTCAGGATCATTGTGTGGTTTCGTTTTTTGACAGAAGTGCATACAGACATGTTTTGATCTTGAAAATCTAAAGCCATTTTCGTCAGCCCAATTTTGTAATTTGCCTAAACATTGTTGTAGTTGTCGTTCTATAGTGTGCATGTTTTTTGATCTGTAACAGATCAAGAAATCATCCACAAATAGAGACCCTTCCGTAGATTGGCCAAGACATTTAGTTATGCTGTTAATTTTTAATCAAAAAGTGTGACGGACAGGATGCCACCCTGAGGGACGCCCATCTCCTGTGTTTCTGTTTCTGAATAAGTTGAACCCGTTCGAACTTTGAAATGCCTGTCAGATATAAAATTTGAAAATAAACTTTGGCAAATTACCACGTATACCGATATCATGAGATCGTTCATGATTCCGATATTGCCAAGTTGTGTCGTACGCCTTTTCAAGGGTCAAAGAATACGGCCACAAGATGTTCTTTCTTGGCAAATGCTTCTCGTATAAATGTTTCTAGTCTAACTAAGTGGTCTACCGTTCCCCTGCGGTTTCTAAAGCCGCTTTGCAAAGGACTTAAAATATTGTTTGATTCCAGGAACCAAACTAATCTAGTATTTATCATACGTTCTAGAGTTTTACAAATACAACTCGTCAATGAAATAGGACGATAGTTATTGGCATCAGTAGCATCTTTCCCGGGCTTCGGAAGGGGTATAATAGTAGATTCCTTCCAAGACTCGGGAATTTTGCCAGAAGAGTAAACTTGATTAAATATAGTTAAAAGACATTTTAGTGAAGAGTCTGGTAATTGTTTTAAAAACATATATGGAATTTCGTCTGGTCCAGCTGCCGAGTCCTTTGATTTCTCAAGGGATTCGAGCAATTCTGGTATCTCGAAAGGCCTATTGTAACTTTCACTATTGGAGGATTTAAAATTAAGACGTCTCTTTTCCTTTTCTTTTTTAATTTTTTACATTTTTTTGGAATGATTTTTGACGGATGAATTTTTAGCAAAATTTTTGGCAAAGGCGTCAGCTATTTCGGATTTTGAAGAAAATATTTTATTTTTGTTAATGGGTGGGAGGATGGTGTTGCTTTTCTTTTCCCACTGATTTTACACAATCATTTCCCAAATTTTCTTCGAAGATGTATTGGAATTATTTTTGAGACGTATCTCTTTCCAAGTACTTTTCTTGTCGGACTTAATAGACCTTCGAGCTTTAGCTCTCCATATTTAGGGATTTCCATTGAGCATGGAAATCCCTATTTGTTATTGTTCTTGTTTTTCTTCTTATTATTTTTTCTTTCTTTTTCTTATTTCCAAAATCTTGTTCCAAGATATCTTCTAGAACCAAAAAAAGGTACGACGCTCAACTTTGGACACGTTATGAATGTACATAAGATCTTGAAATTGTACGTTCGATTTTTACAAAAATGTTTCAAGTCAAGGTCATAGACGTAAAAAACAATTTTCTGAACGAAAGTTAAGCCGCTCATAACTTCATTACCGTACGGTGTACATCGTTTCACGGTTTTGTTATTCACATTAGATCTTGACATGCCGCGTGCTTTTCCGCATGCCATGTTATCAAAGAGATATGTCAAAGGTCAAGAGTTCGCTACGGGGTCAAACAAAGGTCAAACCAACGAAATTCACGCACAGAAAAGCTTTTGAAAAAGCTGGATATGAAAGGGCATTGCCCTCAGAATATATAATGACAAGTTTTTAAGGTCATGTGATCCAAAAATGGCGGAGATATAGGCCTTTGAAAAAAGGCTATTTTGGCGTTTTTCCCGGCCAAATTTTTTAAGGTTCAGCGCCTTTAATACTTAACAAATCACACATGCTGATTTTTTGTATAGACATACGCATGGACGAATGTCTACAGAACTTATGCTGTTTTATTGACCTGACATTCATTCAAGGTCACCAGGGTTCAAAAAGCTTTAAATCTTTTAACGACATCTTCGTAATAAATAAGAGGTTGTAGAGCGCTGAAATTTGGAGACGTTAATGTACGTACATGAGTTCTTAAAATGTACTCTCGATTTTGAGATACGTTCAAAGTTCAGGGTCACAGACGTAAACACTGGGCCTTTTTTCGAACGGAAACTTTAAACGCCTCATAATTTCATAACCGTACGCTACTACAACATGTAACGTTCATTCTCCATGGTAGACCACGATATCACGTTTTTTCTCATTACAAATGTTTATCAAGAATTATGTCAAGGTCCCAACGAAGTTTCACTAGGGGGTCAAATGAAGGTCAAACAAAGGTCAAAAAATGAACTTGTACCATAGAATGTTTCGAAGGGCGCATATGAAAGAGCATGTTCTCAGGCACATAAAAATGACCAAAATTCAAGGTCATATGATCCAATAATGGCGAGAGTATAAGGACATACAAAAATCGAAATTTTAGTTTTATATTTGCCCCTGCCCGAGACGTTTTCAGCGGCCTTAATACTGTATGTACGGTGTTGATTTTTCATACCTATGTTGTAATTAAAACTTTTTGTCTTCACAAGTTATTTATTTTTTAAGGGGTTATATAGAAAAAATGGCGGAAAATATAGCTCTCCAAAATATGGGCAATTTGTTTCTTTTTTCTTATTTTTGTCCGATATTTTTGTGAGCTCGTAGGGCCTTTATCATCTCATTTAGAGTGTTGATTTTTTGTAAAAGTGTAAGCTTTAGCTCTATTGTCTGTACAGGTTTTTAAATTTCAAAGACATGAATTTGAAAATGGCGGAAATATAGACACTCCGAATATGGCGTTTTCGTTCATTTTTAACGAAAATTTTAGGGTAATTCATGAAAATTCAAAAGGTGAAATGTTTGAAATTGGATGTGAAAGATCATGGGCTTTCAGACAACATAAATGGACCAGTTCAAGGTCATAAGATCAATTTGGGGCGGAGATATGGACATCGAAAATCGAAATTTTTAGTTTTTATTTGTCCTTGCAGCGAGACGTTTCAGCGCCTTTAAAACTGTATGTACAGTGTTGATTTTTCGATACCTGTGTTTGTAGAACTTTTGTACTTCAAAAGTTATTTATTTTTCAAGGGGTTTTATTATACGGAAAAATGGCGAATTATAGCTCTCCAAATTAGGCAATTTGTTTCATTTTTCTTATTTTTTGTCGTTATTTTGTGAGCTCGTAGGGCCTTTATCGTCTCAATATAGGGTGTTGATTTTTTGTAAATGTTGCTTAGCCTATTGTCTGTACAGGGTTTTTAATTTCCAAAAGACATGAATTTGAAAATGGCGGGAATAAGTAGACCTCCGAATTGGCGTTAATCGTTCATACATTTTTAACGTAAATTAGGGTAATTCATGAAAATTCAAAAGGTGGAAATTTTTGAATTGGATGTGAAAGATCATCCCTTTCAGACACATACAATGACGCAAATTTTTCAAGTCATGAAGATTTCAAAATGGCGGAGATAATAGGACATCGGAAAATTAGAAATTTTAGTTTTTATTTGTCCCTTGCACGAGACGTTCAGCGGCCTTTAAACCTTGTATACAGTGTTGATTTTTCATACCTGTGTGTATGAACTTTTGTCTTCAAAAGTTTATTTATTTTTAAGGGGTTATATATGAAAATGGGCCGGAATATATGGCTCTCCAATTGGCAATTTGTTTCATTTTCCTTATTTTTTGTCCGTTATTTGGTGAGCTCGTAGGGCCTTTATGCGTCTCATATAGGGTAAGTGTTGATTTTTGTAAATGTTAGCTTTAGCCTATTGTCTGTACAAAGTTTTTAATTTTCAAAGACATAATTTGGAAAATGGCGGAAATATAGACCTCCGTAATATGCGTTTCGTTGTCATTTTTTAACGTAAATTTTTAGGGTAATTCATGAAAAATTCAAAGGTGAAATGTTTTGATTGGGATGTGAAAGATCATGCTTTCAGACACATAAAATGACCAATTTCAATGTCATATGATTCAAAAATGGCGGAGGTATAGACTTTCAGCGATTTTTGAGTTTGATTACATGATGTCGCATGTGGCCAAGGGAGATAATCGTATCTAATACTAAAACTCTAATCGTACGTGTTATTCCGCATTGGTGCCCCAAGATCTTCATAAGAATAAGGAGAATTTTTGCACTTTTAAAAAACCTGAAATTCTAATGTTTTCCCTATTCATTATCAACAATTGATATTTTGAAACATAAATCTCGCATCTGAATTTCAAATTCAAATAATCATGGTTATCAAGGAATAATTCTGTTCAGAAAACATTTTTAATTTGAAATTCATATTAGCCCAGCCAATCAGCGCTGGTTAAAAGTTTCTGTCACTGGGCTCAAATCTCGGTACACAAGGCAGTTTCGAATGTTTTTACATCTAGTTTTCAATCTTTTCGGGGATGTTTTAAGTGCTATGTAAATAGGGAAGGGTTTTCCACAAGAGACCAGGAGGGGCGATCCGACTGTATCTGCGCCGGTTATATGTATAAGTCAATCGTGATCGTAATAGTATTTTTAGTATACAGACAGAGTCAACAGTCGTCACAGAATCCTCTACGGATCCTGTTCCTCACATTACAGGCCTGTATCTTCAACAGGTTCGGATCTCTAGGATGTAGCGGAAGCACTGAACACTAATTCCAATAACTCAACTAGGTTAAATACATAATGGTACAAATAGACATTTATTAGTATAAAAGACAAGTAAGATTTAAGTATTACATAGAAGATTCAACATAGTGTCCGTTAAGACAGATAAAATAAGAGATGATTAAGGGCCGTAAGCAGTTACGATGATCAAGATTAATCTATAGCCAAATCTCTTTAGGACTAATAGCTCAGTCCTTGTGTGATTACGCACGTTCCCTAAAACCTAAAGCTAACCCCTAATGGAGGCCAACTAGTCTGCTCCCTACCTATTCCTAAGTCAAGAACCAAAGCTTCCTTAGATGCAGCCCCTGTTTATAACAAACTCATAACTCCAGTACCCCAAAGTGACCAACTGAATTGGTTCAAATGTCCGGTGTCCGGACAGAGGCACCATATTTAGGTGACAACCGCTGCTAACAACAACCCACCCTACACACTAAAATACTTCCTTAAAAACAGACCAAGACTCAACTGACTGATAACACCTCCAAGTGTACGCCACGTGTACTCCGGCCACGCGGTCATACATCGGGGTGATCATAGAGGACAACGTAGGTTGATGAATGTGACTGCTAAACAGGCAACACATCCACTTAGATAAGACTGTTCTCACGGTGTTTCCCTGAAATTTGGGTCAAATATACATAACAGATCAACTGAAGTGAAGACTTAGAAGATGCAATAACAAAATATACATACTGTAGAAATAAATGCAACAATGATAGAAACCCGTTCTATAACTACTAATACACGTATATATGAACAATGTACACGTGTTTGCGTAAAATACACGTACATGTGTAACTACACCGCATACATGGGAGGCCGTCCTTAACGTGACCCCTAGCTGTTTAATAGGACGTAACATTTGAACAAAACAAACAACAAAAGTAATGCACAAAAACCAATAACTGACAGGTTTAAAAGCTTTTAATGTGGTGGCAGAGCCGTCACCTGTGACAGCCGGATGTTCAAACACAACCGGTGCTATTATTGAGAAACTACCCGGGCCGTTTTGAGACCCAGAACCAAATAAATTCCCATAGAGGACCGTGTTTACGTTTTGCTACTATTTCAGGTTAAATTGAAGTTATCAACAAATTCTTTACAAAAATTTACATCTACATGTATTGTCCGACCCACAGGCATATATCCAATCAGCAGGCTCCTATATATTCACCTCTCTATGAAATCTTCTGCCCAAAGGGGGATTCCCCTAAATCTGTTTTTCGGTGGGACCAGACTACTTTCGTAAGAAACGCTTTCTGATTAATATTGAGTGAGATCGTTCGTTCGTTCAAGCAATCGTCTGTTCGCTAACATTACTTATATCATTACATAGGTGGAAATCCCGTGTTTTGATCGCGATCAAATCTAGTTTAAAATTGTTATAGTTTGAGACGGTTGGCGGAGCCAAGTACCGCCTCAGAGCTGCATTTCTACCAGATCTATTGATAAATGAATCATTTGACGGAAGGAACTTTGTAGGTTTTGGCACGGATTTTGGTATGGTTTTTGTAGCGATAGAAGTGAGCGCTTCTGTGAAAATTTTAATGGGGTCATCGAGGTTAAAAAAATTATCCACGATGAGCTCCTCGGCGCATAAGGTTTTAAACTGAGCCCAATCCGCCTTATGTAAATTCCAACGAGGAATAGGCTCCTCAAGTTTTGGTGACCCTATATTTTTTAATATAATTGGAAAGTGATCGCTTCCACAAAGATCATCGTTGACCCTCCAATCATAATCCAGAAGAATTGATGGATGGCACAACGATAGATCAATGTGGGTGAGCGAGCCAGAGGCAGGGTGTAAATATGTTGGGACATTGGTGTTATAAAGGCATAAGCTGTTTTTATCAATAAACTCTTCGATACGTCTACCTCTATCGTCAGTGCCTGGGGAGCCCCAGAGGCTATTATGACCGTTAAAGTCACCCATGATAATATATGGCACTGGTAGTTGTGATACGATGTTACTCAGTTCATCACAACTAAATGGAGTATTTGGAGGTAAACATATAGAACAGATTGTTATTTTTCGGTGAAGAGTTGCACTTACGGCACCACCTGATGCCCGGCCGCCTGTTGTTGGAGTGTTGGTGTATAATGTAAATTGTCTGAGATTGATGGTGTCTTTCAGCATTATTCCTTGGAGGCAGAATATGGATGGGTTCTTTGCTTGTACAAGATTTTTCAGTTCTTCTATGTTCGCTTTAAATCCGCGTATGTTCCATTGTATGATTGTGTTTGTCATGGTGCTCCCTGAGGATAGTTTGTCGGACCGACAGGACTACTTGAAGTAGGTTGTTTGGCGATAGTAGATGTGCTGTCGCCAAACTCGCTGTCGTCCGAGAGAACATCATAGATGTTCCGACTATGAACAGGGTCATCTGATCCCTTGCTGGGTTTATTTTGTATTGCTGGGAGCCTCGGCAACTTTACCTTGGTGGCCTTGGTCCGCCGTTGCTCCTGTGGTGGTGTTGTTGCTGGTCGCTTGGAGTTACCAGCAAGCTGTTTTAAGTCAATAGACGGTTGTGATAATGAACGTCTATGACGGGCCACGTTTCGAATAGCTTGTTTTGTTCGTGTTGGAGGTGCTGGGCCTGTTGGTTTGTTATCAGGCAGGGCAGGTTCAACTGGCGACGATGTGATACCAGTAGCAACCCTACCTGATTTGAACCGGGATGGTGATCCGAAAAGAATCTTGTCATTCTTTTCATCATACAATGGTAGTGCCTCCGAACAGAATGCTGGTTTGTCAAAGTATGCCTGTACTGTTGCATCGCTAACGGTTATGGTGCTGTGTTACTTGGGTTTTGTTACAGATGCATAGAACAATGCTGTAGGGTCAGTACTCTCGACTATCCTCCTGGAAAAAGGGAATGTTTCGGGTATATTTCACCCGAACAATCTCCCTCTCTTTCTTCCAGGAAGGACAATCGCGAGACGAAGCTGCATGAGTGCCCTTGCAATTAGCACAACGTTTGCCCACTATGTCACAATCGTCAGGATTGTTATGACCCTCACGTCCACAGTGCTCACAAACCTCCTTGCGCCTGCATCGATCCTCATGATGACCATATCTCTGGCAGTTACGACATCGTAGAGGACTTGGTATATATGGAGTGATGTTGCAGCGCAAGTACCCTACCATTACTGATGGTGGGAGGTTGGGCACTGCGAACGTAAGTACAAAGGTGTTTGTTTTGACAGTTTGACGCTTTATCAGTATCCGTCTCACCTCCGAGACCGGGGTATTCTCTGATTTGAAGAACTGCAAGATATCGGCATCGGTATCATTCTGCAAGGCAGGGCATCTGATTACCCCCTTGCAGAAATTAAGAGATTGGTGTGCCCTAACATGTACACCAACACCGAAAAAATCTTTTAACTTCAACAAGTTTTCCGATTGTGTCTTTCGGAAGACTCCTACAAGGAGGTCTCCCGATCTCAGGGACTTGACAGATTTTGCTATCCCAATGCAACCTTGGATGACATCTTTAATTACAATAGCTAATAGCGATGCAACTTTTCCCCCAGAATCTTTAGATGTTATCAGAAGAAACTGGGGAAAAGATGTGTCTATATTGGTACTGTTAGGGTTTGTTTGTTCTTTTTGTTTATTATTGGAAGCCATCTGTAGATTTTGGTATTGTTCATTATCTGTGCCCCCACCCACCACGGAGTCCAACATGGGGACACTATTAATGACACGGATATCCAGTGTCAAAGTGCCAGGGATACACAAGATAGTATACTCGGGAGAATATTCCGAACTAAAATAATCAAAATCAAGCTCGCGGTGGTACTCTCACAAGAGTAATATTAAATACCACACCTGCGACAGTACAACCGCAAAACTGATCAAGATAAACTTGACTATTCAAATTAGACTCACGATTGACCCTAAGCCACCGCCTTCTTGGAAATCGGATACCAAGGGCTCGGCATGACCAGCCGATTGATAATACAGGGCCCATATTACCTCCCGTCTATCCGGAGTCTGAAGCCAAAGTGGTGTGTAGCAGTAAGAAAAGGAAGAAAAAAGAGCAAAACCTATTCAACCACCAGGACCTTCTTCCCCCGGATACGAGATGCAACCCACGGCAAACAGGTTGGCTCAAATTGGAGCTACTGGGAAAGCCTTCAGCTACACTTATATCACACGGACGCACATCACACACACCCAAAAGTGATGTCCATCCGCAGGAGACCAGTGCACCCAGTCTCGGGACGTGGACCCAGCATTCATGGAGACCGGGAGGGAGAGAGATAGAGCGCTGTGAAAAGAGATGTATAGAGAAATAATGCGAGATTATAATTTTAGCACGAGTTACATCTAGTTTAGTTCACATAAAATCAAAATCTATCACTAGACCTTATAAATCTATGTACATAGTTGAAAATAATTATATTTTGGTCTACAGAAAGTTTAGGACTTCCAAATAAGAGTACTTGTAAACTATGAAATAAAACAGGACTTTGAGTTTCAAACTATTTACACTCAAAGATGATTGTCCTCTGTAAAGGTATCATCTTCATTATGGTTTCACCTCCGTGCATGCCCCGTGCACTTAACTTATATATTGTGAGAACTTTCGTCGTCATGTCGGCGACTCTTGTTTGTTCTTATGCAGCTATGGTTAAAGGGACATACTCGAGATGTCTATGCCGTAACAGATCTTTGATGTAAAGGTGTTCTACAACAATTGTATTGTTGTAGTATATGTGACCTAATTGAATATAATTTTAATTGAACAAAAAGGCATTTTCAGGAACACATGTATGTCATAAGTTTTTGAAATATGGAATCTATATGGGGTATAAGAGTCATAAAGTTTGGATGGGAAAATAAACTTGTTTTGATAATTATACCTGTGACCTTGAATGATAAGTCAATGTCGATGAAAAGCATAACTTAGACATCTCCCCATGCTATGTCTATGTAACCTTGTACATTTTTGGCGGGAAAACGACAAAATCGCCATTCTTTAAACGGCCGTATCTCTGCCATTTTGGATCAGATGACCTTGAAACTTTTCATTATATAAGGGGTTTAGTGGCCAAAGCTGACTGGACGTAATGCGCTACTACTGAGTTACCTGAATCCCCAATACTTCAGTGGTGACTATCACTGACGTTATACTGCCCCTTACAATTGTAAGAAATCTTTGTATTATTATGCAATACACGTATTATTATTCGTCATACCATTGTTACATAATAGCCCTCCCACTTTTTGGTTTTTATTTTTGATATTGTAGAAGTTGTATCAATTTGTTTCATGTCTTGACACAAAAGGAAAGCAGATAAAAAAAAACCCGATAAACAAATATTGATTTACTATTTTCACTTTTACAATCATTATATAATGCGAAGACTATTTATTTGCATGGTAAAGATGTGCGAAAATTATTGATAACAAACTTATCAAGGTAATATTGATAAAAAAAACACTTTGATATGGAGCTATGCCACCCTGTATGACAAAACATGTCATTATATTACTCAGACCAAATTGTAAAGCTCTTCAACTTATAAAATCATGAACACAAAGGCTTAAGGACTGCAGTACTTACAGTACTTTGATTTTTTTTAATGTTACCAAAATTATATTAACAGGACGTATTGTCAACGTCTAGGAAAACAAAACCATAGAATCCATTTTTCCCACATAAGAAGTGCGGACACTTCAACACGTCTTGATATGAAAGTGCATCCTCGCTAAATGTTTTTCATCTAAGATTTTTTATTTCCATTTTCCTTTATCGTTTTACTCCTCTTAACAAAAAAAAAAAAAAAAAAAAAAAGAAGGAAAGAGATCACCAGGGCTAATCGAAAGAAAAAAAAACGTTTGCAAAATTTAACCTTTTTTTTTTGGGTGGTTTCGAAGTCACAGTCAAGCTGCAGTCCCAGTTGACAATGATGGCGATTAACACTCCTCCTAGTACAAGGCTAGATGATCTGTTTAATTAGGCCGGACGGAAACAAAGACCTCGACTGACTGTACCTAGCCGGCGTAGTTGGTCACGAGGTTGCTGCGTGCGGGAAGGTGAGGCACAGCGGGTGTGAGAAGTCCATGTCCTGTGGTCATAATCAAAGCTGTTAATTGAGTCGTTAAAAACGGAATCAGGCGGTGTGTATTGTTATTTCTGAAGAAAAAAAAAATCGGAACTGAAAATAGAGTGGCCGTATAGTGGCAATAGTTCGAATTTACGTGTATATGTACTATACAGTAACAGTACAGTCTATATGTTTTGGAATAAACTTTTGGAAAATAAAATAAAATACAAACAAAAAATAAAATATAAAGACAAAAAAAGAATATTTTCAAGCATGGTGAATTAATCAACCATAAAAATAATGATAAAAAAAATATAAAAATAACCTACGCGACGTTTAAGGGTTGAACCCGGCCGTCAGTATAGAAAGCTCAGGACTTACCCACGCACACTGTATATGTTGATTGTATAGTAGAAATTATTAACTTTATATTAAAATGCAGTTGCGACTAAATTTTCTATTTTTCTTCGCATCCACTTAAATTGATATTGATCTGCTCTGAATAAGTGTTAAGGAATGATTCTAAACTAAGTTTGATATTCGTAATCTGGGTGCAAATTACAACTACAATATTAATCAGGCAAATGTGTGGATTCTCGGAGTTTATTCTTCACGATGCACCAGCCGGGGGGGTAAAAAAGCTAGTTCCGGATTGCGATCCCCATACTGGTAAAAACCAGTTTTACCGTAAAAACACACATTTTACCGTTACGCGGTCACGGTCTGTGCGCGCGCGACTGCAGGCTTGACCAGAAAATGTGGACACTGGACAGTAAGAAATAACTGTATGGTATACCAGTGATATATATATAAGCCACATAACTTAGAATTGCCGAGAAAGATATTGTGAGCTCCATGGTAACGTTATTGATGACGTCATAGAACAATGGGATACAATCGCAACATCTCGTCGGCAGTCTTCGGAAGTTAACGGTTGTAACCGAACACAATAGGCAGGGAACTTCCGTTAATTACACGCGGCTAAATTATGAAAATGTACGCGGGCGAGACGGTTCGATTTACAACATACCGTCGCATGTATCGAAAAGCAGTATTTTATACTGGTCGGGCGCCTCTTTATACGTGTATGTATTGGTTGTAAAACCTCGTGCAATGCCACACATGAAACTACACGGTCACTGATAATAAAAGTATACTCCCAGGAACTGTGGCTCTTGGCGAGTACAGGCATATAAAACATACATGTCATCTACC
>SAYR01031119.1:860046-915905 GCA_004382745.1 Argopecten irradians irradians
GCCCCGTTAACTTCCAACTAGCCATTTCTACGCATCTTTCGTGTCCGCGTGGTTTAGAGAAATCCGGGATAGTCTCCCTGTATTTGTAGCGAGCCTATCGCGATACTTTTACATCACACATGCTAAACTACAGATAATAACCGCGACAACGTTTGTTCTGATCAGAATTCAAGAATCGGAAGACGCATATACGTCTTTATTTTCTTCAATGAGTGAACAATTCGATGTGCCAAGCTTAATTCCGAGCATTTTTCAAATCGTGTGACCGTCGTGTGTCAGACGGCGTAGAATCGCCGCGAGCGAAGAGTCGAACATTGATCTCGAAATCCTATGCAATCACAAGTAGCCAAGAAAATAAATACTTGTATATTCAACGGATTTTGGATGGGTGATAAATTCAAATTTTACTGTCGCACTGAGATTATATAAAGAAATTCTCTAACCATTATTTTTTAGTCAATACAAGTCATAGTCAATGTCAATACTAAATATATACGTAATTCACGTGTTTACTGGCTGGTGCTGGATTCAAGACTGGCGAGATTTGTCAACTACCTATCGGACGCACACAGATACCCGAGGTATCCCGAATACCAGCGGCATTCCGATAATTGAGACAACTCGACCAAACCCTGTTTCACTACACTCTTCCCCGTTTTAAGGTTCCTCCTTCATCGGAAGCTAAGTATGAGCTCCCAACGTTATTGCCTGTTAGATGTTGTATCCAGGAGTATTGAGTATGACCTCTGACCTTGTGACAGTCCGCATATATACTTTATTATGTCTCCGCGCATAACGGTGATAACTAATGACATGAGACATCATAAAAAAGTATAGCTTCAGCTCACAACTATACAGCGGCATGAAGCTAACCAATAATGTGGCTTTGTAGATAGCATGCTCCAAGACTTCTGCTGACCAGCAGGAATTCTGTTGTGTTGTTGCACAGTTCATTTCTTGAAACAGATGCTTTCTACAATACCATTAGCCATGGAGGTGGCATGGAGTCTTTGGCTTTAACACTTTAGAGATAATGCTGCTACTTAGATAATCCTGAATTCAAGCATTTTCTCCAAGTGCCTTTCCCCCTCTCCCACAAAATTGGTGTTAGATGGATCTTCTCTAACATGATTGGAGCCTTCTTACCGTAATTACAACCGCAAACATAGCCCCGACCTTTCACACCAGCACCGCGCAAATCAAATTCCTGTGATGACAAAACTATTTATCAGGAATTAAGAGTAAAATCTGACTCAATGTTTGGGGTCATGTTGATCTTACCATGGACTGATGCTGGTGTCTTGTCTCTTGGGGGAGATTTTAGCTGCTCGCTGATCTGGGCTCTGATTTTAATGACTCCAGAAGGCGCAGCAGAGATTGGAGATCAGCCTGCATGTGTTCCATGCGTTCATCAAGGCTGTCTATCCGTCTGTCCAAAGTCGGATCCCTATGTTGTTCTGGTGGGCGAACAACTCACTTTGGTCTTCATTGCTGGACTCTTGGTTGCTGGATACAGAAACCTCATATATGTTGCTCATAGAATTGTTGCCGTAGATCATCTGATGGTTATACTGAAAGCATTTCAGCTTGTCAACCACCAGCTCGAAAGATCCTAGATTCAGGTTAGCAACATACTGTCCTGCTTCTTGCAACCGTGGCAGATACGTGACAGTTGGTCCTGTGCTGTGTCCGGTGACATTAGACCTCCGAATCTTTTCTCCATCTTCTGTAGTAGAGCGTTGAACCCATGATTACTGTCATTTTGGACTGCCGAAGCATAGAAGTCGCTGGATTTGCCTTCTAAGCTCCAACATAATTGATCTTTCATCTCATTAAGAGTCCAGTTTCTTGCCTCGGAATACCTTATGAATTTGTGTTGAAAGCCCATCCAGTACTCGTCACCGTTGCACTTTAAACCTTGTGGATGGGTATCATTTGGACCATCATCTTCAGCTGCTCATTGCTGTATCTCATTCTCATTCTGTGCAAACTGAGGTTGATTTAAGAATTGATCTTGAGGATAAAACTGGACACGACCTTGGAGTTGACCTTGGGGTTGACCTCGAGGCTGCTCTCCAGGCTGACCATGATATTCACTTTGTCCTTGATCGGCCTGGTCTATATGCATTACTTGAGGTTGATCTTGAAGCGGATCTACATGTTGACCTTGAATTGGATCTTCTGGCTGACCTTGTCTCTGGTCCATTGACTGACATCCAGGTTGATGTTGATTTAGTACCTGACCATGAGTTGACAGCTTATCTTCGGACACTCCTTGACCCTGTTCAGAAGTCATCTGACCTGATCTTCGGACGGCCCAGGGTACTCAGCTTTAAGTTTCCCTTGCTGTTGACGTTAATAGTGTACTCTTATTTGACCTTCAGGTGTTACATGACCTTGGGGCTCTTCTGGTCGTACCATCTTGAGGATTTCAGGAAGTGATCATAGGATTGTTCACGAAGATGACCTTGAGGTAGAACTTGACCTTGAGACAGTCTTGGAACTTCGGGCAACATTGCTGTATATCCAGGAGGTGAAGGCGTCAGATATCCCGGTGGAGGTGGCGTAGGGTAACCATAGTTTGGGTACATACCTGGCTAGTATCCATAGGGGAACATCTGATATCCCTGAGGGTATCCTGGTGGTGGTTGTGACATGTATGTGGGTTGTAGTTCACCATACACGCCATTAGGGCTGGACATACTCAATGGGTCAGTCGGGTTCATCATGGAACTTGATGAAAGTGCTGTCCCTGTGGCATATATCCCTGGTTACCGCTGTATGTGCCTGGGTATATAGGTGTCGGGTGTTGAGGAGTAGTCATTAATGGCTAGCTAGTACTCACCGGTATGGTCATAGTTGATGCAGACAAGTTTGAAACCTGCAGTATCACATAATTTCCGTTAGGTGTAGCACTAGCCATGATAGGGATAGTGTTTATCCCATCTGCTATAACTGGCCTCTCCTCCCCACTAACACTGAGATGAAACCTGTATTCCTCGGCACCATCTATCTCATTAGCATGGTCAGGATTGGGCTCAATGTCCACAAGCTCCATTAACTGCTTTGGCACTTCAGTCTCCACTACCTTCTCTCTTACCCTAAGAAAAGACTGATGTGGCAGTCATTTCAGTACAAAGTATCGTGTTATTCAAAAGAATAAACTTGACACCATACGAAATTACACAGCAATGCGAAAAATAACTGGTCAAAGACAGACTAGCATTCCTCACAAAATATCAGCAAATTTTGAAGAAAAAAATACTGAAAAGAATGCTATGTAAACAAACATTCACATCAAATATATAATATCTTAAGGGCTAAATTACAATTAATTAAGTGAACACTGAACAAAATGTAAATTGTCAAACAATGACAATCACTAACCTGCCCAGAAATTCACTCAACCAAATTAAAAAATAGCCTCAAGACATAAGTTATGCAGACTAAATTTTCTGCACAAAAAAAACAAAAAATATGCACAAAAATGAGCCTCAAATATCACTGTTTATAAAATAACAAAACAGTGAAATAAATTTGCAACAGCAGTATACTTCACAAAAATTATCAGCGACACATGAAAAGTCCAAATGGCGACAATGCATGTGGTTTTCAAACTCGACAAAAATGCCAGGTCCGTAATTTGCGACGACGCCAATGTTGTAAAACCTCGTGCAATGCCACACATGAAACTACACGGTCACTGACAATAAAAGTATACTCACCAGGAACTGTGGCTCTTTGCGAGTACAGGTATATACACATCGTTAACATACATGTCATCTACAGTCATAATCAATGTCAATACTAAATACTACAGGTTCTAAAACACGTGTATAACGGCCGGTGCTTCATTCAAGACTGGCGTGATTTGTCAACTACCTTCCTTTTGTTACTTACTGGCGCTAGGTATCCCGAATACCAGCGGCATTCCCAATCGGAACACCTCGCCCACTTCTTCGAACATAGGCTCGGACCTAACTGTATGAATACACATGAAAATGATGTATTTTGTGATCCGCCGGACAATGACCAAATTACCACTACCTGTAGGACTATATCATAGAGGGTTACCTCCCTTGTGAAACATACAGAATTATTTTTGTCTGCTTCAAATCTTTATATGTACCACAAAGAAGAACTTAAAACAAACTCCCTGATTTATACTATTCATATGAAAACGATATAGACAATAATCTAATTTGTTTACATGCTTCATCCGTCATTCCGGTCGCGTGGCATTATCAATTCAATTAATATATCATTAAAAATTTAATTCTCCATAGTTAAAACTTTTATTCCTCGAATAAGAGATACAGAAATATATCTATATATACACGTGAACATATATACAATCAAGGAAACATTATCGTAATTATTACTCCTCTTCTGATTTTACTTATCAGCCATTATAATCATACATGTACAAACACATTTACTAATACTGCAGCTATTAATATACCGCTAATTTCATTAGTTTGTAATCATGGTTTTAAAGAAGTTCATAGAATATTCAAAACCTTTTGAATGATATCCTTAATCATCATTTTAATAATACGTAAAGATAAAACAATTACATGTTACAAGACATTCACTTTTAACAAAATTGGTGATGTCCATTAAAAACACATTTTGAGTCCGATATCGCTGTTTGAAGTAGCCACATGTACCCCATTCCTAGCGTTAATGTACCATAAAGACGCTAATTGATTACCACTTCGTGTTTGGTTTTAGCTTTGTGTGGCTAAGTCATATTGAATCTAGAAATATACCTGTCTATCATATCCCTACGGCCCAATAGTCCAAAGGCCAGTTAGTCCTAAGGCCCGTTAGTACGAAGGTCCGATAGTCCCAGAACAGATAATGTATCTGGAATTTATGCGAACACGGTACTCAAAATAGGACAAAATACTTTGTAGTTAACTTGCTAAGATATAAGAGACACGGAAAATGCTATTGAAAAACGAAATGTAGCGAATTTTAAAAATTGCGAAAATGATCATAATCTTGAAATACGTAAACGTTTATGATGTTAAAGAGTATATACATGTACATGCAATCACGTTTAACATTTTCCGAGAAAGTAACATTATGGAACCATTTTCATCATTTAAATAAATCAAAGAAAAGGGGAATGAGACTAAAATAAAAGTCGTTAGTCGTTAAATTGTACAATATAGCTACGTACAGTAACTTTCAAGAGCGGGACGCGTGGCAGAACGGACTTGTGTAAAAAAAAAACAAAAAAAAAAAAAAAAACACACACACACAAAAAAAAAACAAAAAAACCAAACATACCGGCCCCTCCTTAAATCAAAAAGGTTATCTATATATGTTGCAATTGATGGTTCACAACATCAATTGCATTTATGATTTAATTTTTTTTTCTTTATTTTACAATAACTCATCTTCTTTACCACGATACAAAGAAATTTTAAGACATTACAACTATCGGACACTATATTCAAAATAGGGATACGTAATGAAAAAAACGTTTTATAGCATATTTTCTCTACCATTACTCCTAGGGTAGATTTTTTAAAGAGACTGTGCAAAAATTTTATTAATTTGTTCACAGGATCACCTCCAATATGCTAAATTATCATACTACCGCTAGATAAAATTCAATTCTAGACATTTAGATATACATGTATACTTTTAGATAGTATAAGTTTGAAATATTGAACGTAAACGGTTGAAAAATGAATAAACAACAAAGTCGTAAAATGTTTCTTGAATTTTAATTTTTACATTGATGACTCTAAATAACGGAACTGTTTTCACTGGGACCTTTTGAATCAAGGCCTGCTGTTTGACCGTACACCGCCCAAAAGAGAGCGACTGAGTCATTATCAGAAATGAGGCAATTAATCAAATTTCTAGTTGTAATCTAACTTATATACAAAATCAAAGATACCATCATCTATAACTCATGTACAGTAGATATAGATGCAGTCGAGGAATAAATACCTCTTATAGCCAACTGATTACGTTGAAGCGTGCTACCATGGGCGCCGCCATTTTTTACCGAAAGTAGTTCAAAATGGTTACTACTTAGGTCCGAGTCTAGTTTCGGAGAAAATGACGAGGTGATCCGATTGTGGCATTCCAATAATTGAGACAACTCGACCAAACCCTGTTTCACTACAGTACATACAATATTGGAACGCTTAAACGATATTGAAACCACATTAAAACATAATACAATTACAGAGAAAAGGCTAATAAATGAACTTGAAAATCTCAAAAGATAAGCCGAAAATCTTTGTGTTGTTATAAAGGACCTTAGAAATACAATTTTATTTTGAGTTGTGGACTTCCTATGTCGTATGCGTCAGTTTTGAAATCACCAGAAAAAGCCAGCAGGATACCCCTTGTTCAGAGCCCCACCGATATTGTTGTTATACCGAGCAATACAAACGACGGTAAAGGAGAAAACGCAACCAACCATGCTGAACAGATAACGGATTACTCTCACCTGACAAACCGGTTACAAACTCAAGTTCGTCTAACGGTACATCTAATAAAAGTGTAAACACAATACCGAGAATACAAAACATACAAGCGCACGTGTATGGAAGCCGTGAACAGACCATATCAGTGCAGTTAAATACAAAATCAACAGGAAATCTGGGGAAAATGAGTAACGCAAAAAGCCCAATACCTATCCTGTTCGTAGCGAAACGAACGATCTAACCGAACGGCACAAACACGGCGGACCGCTAACTGACGTGTTTATAGGAGTAAAACGGAAGAGAACCTCTCGTTTTTACCTTTTTGGTATCGGTGCCGAATCCACAGAGTCGGGAATTACTAGATAGGTGACAGACAAAGGAATCAAAGTCACTGCACTCAAACTACTTAGTAACAGAGGAAACACAAACCCAGATATCTTACATAGAGAAGATTTCTGGCCCGAGGATATCATATGCCGACCTTTTGTTAACCGCAACCAATGGGAAAAACAAAAACAGGAGACCATTGCGAGATAGGACGCAATTCCGACTCGCGCGAAAGATTTGACTCGCGTGGTAATCGGAAAGAGGCGTATCGTAATAGCAGCTCACATCATAACGACTTTGGTACAGAGAATAATTACAATCGTAATTGGGATGATGGATTTCATCGCAACTCTTATAACAGAGATTATCAGTGCCGAGGTGATTAAAGAGAACGTTACTCTGAATAATACCCTAGAGTCGGTAGGTCGGGAGGATTTTGATATTTTCTTTATTGTCTTTCACTCTAACATAATGGCCAGAACTGGGGTCTGAGATCGAAATCCTGACTTTGTTTTTTTTTTTCATAGAAAAGTGGAGAAAAAAATTAGGGTCGGGGGTAAAAAATTAGGATCGGTCGAGTAACCCTAAACCCTATATCTTTTTTGGCCTTATACTTGGAGATACTGTATAGCTCGTAAATGACTAAATTAGAAAAGTATCTCCCTTTATTCAGACCAACTGTGGTTTCTGTAACTAGTGTATTCCAATGTTATTTATTACCGATGAAAAAATAGTGTGAAACGCAAACCATATTTAATAGCACAATACCTTAACCCGAAATGGCTTAAATTTTTAAAATGTAACTGTATAATGAGAGAGATATATGATTTTTTAGACCAATTCCAAAAGTTATTAGTTTAGTAATATATTGTTTGTTTCCAGAATTGACCGAGTGACCGAGAAATCTGGCTACCATATTTTTAGACAAATTAGAGAACATTTTTTAGAATACATTTTTTTCTACGCTCTCTCCCCCTCACTTAGGCCCTACATTTACAGTAACTTAGCCTAGCTACTGGTCAATCCACAGTGTAGGCATGTGTCAACTCATGTAAAACTGCAGTGTATATCTAATAATGTTGCCAAACTACCAGATTTTTCATATTTATCTTCTTTAGTTGTCAATACTTGTCAGTTATATTTAGTTTACAGTTATCTCTTGCCTGTCATTGCCGCATTGACGTGTCTCTTTTCTTTGATCTCACCTCGGTATGCTATTTTTAGACTACAGCTGATCAACAAATCATGTGTCATCTGATAACTGGTATGGTTTAACTATGCTAGTAGGTAGCAATTTAATCATGTAATCAAGCAATATATTTGGAGAAAGATATTCAAACAGCATCTGTCTCAGAGTCTGTACAATACACTGTAAGTTTACGGGTTACGGATAATGCGGATCCGGAATTTACTAACAATATACTGGCGCTACCGCTTTTTTCTTTCAAAGAGAGAACATCAATTATAGTAAATACTTTTAAACATGAACACACTCATTGGGTAGACTGCCCTCGTGCGTGTAAGGGGATTATTCTGCCCCGGTTATTTTCACAAAAAATACACACTTAACATATTCAAAAGATCATTAGAGTTCAAAGTTACATCCGATAATTGGACAAGGAAAAGTTATTACAAAGCTTCCTATTTGGCACTTAGAAAAATAAGAAACAATTAAAAGGCGTTGGAAAAACATTACTGGTACATGGTCACTAGTCACTCCATAACTAACACGTTCAATCAAAAAGGTTCACTTATTAATCAGTCACATAGTCATCCAGATACTTGGGACGTTGGATTTCCCGGCGAGGCCTGTTGGTTACGATCGGGGTTGTGAAAGTTTCTTGTCCATCGTTAAGGGTCGACTGAGGGTTGGATTCATGCGCTGGTATCTCCGATATGACGCTAGGAATTTCGGGTAGTGGTTGTGGTTGTGGAGTTTCTAGCGGTTGCTCATTTTCGCGAAATGTCATCGGTCTGTTTCCAATACTAGTTGGCAATGTTTCATTATACGAGTCCGACTCGTCCTCATCGTTGAGTACAGAATTGTCAGACGCGAGAGTTTCTCTTTCCGTTCTTGTCGAAGTGATGGAAGGAACCTTAAACAAGTCAGAATCCTTCACGCGGTATGACGATTTACGGAGTTGAGATCCTGCAAACTTACAAATGTTACACCACTGACCGTCACAAGATACAACGATATATCTGTCCCTTCCGTAGAACTTATTACGGTCGTCGTTCACGTACACGATGTCTCCAACGCGACTTTGCGGAGGCGTAGGCAGACAGTTGGACGGTGATTTCGACTTCTCACTATAAGGATGGTTTGCGGTTTTGAGATCGTGTTGACGCGAAATCAATTGCTGGTCGTCAACTGGGATTTGATGGTGAGTGAACTGATCTCGTTGAGTCCACATTTCACGAGCGGACAACCCTCGGTTTCGAAAGCGCGTGTTCATCCGGGACACAGCGAGTCCTAAGAGGAGAGGTGTTACTGCTCTGCACGTAGGGTTTTGTCGTAGGATTTCGTCCTCCAATTCCTGGATCGCGCGTTCGGCAACAGGATTTTTGTTTGGGTTTTTGACACGGCCGATTTCAATCCTCAATCGGTGTTTAGACAAGTCCTTGTCGTTCACGAGAGCGGAAAACCCAGGCGCGCCATCTGTTCGAATAACGGAGAATGGGCCGTCTAACGGATGCATTTCCGAGCACAAGTAGATCAGACCGTCACGAAGAGATTCGCGTCGTTCGTTTTCCAATATTATCGCGGCAGTGAACGATGTGACATACTCGCGAACCACGAGAATAAGTTGGCGTTCGCGTTTCATAACATCCGCCGCAAACATCAGACCGATTTTTGCTGGGGGATCCCCAGTGCTTTGCACCCGAGTGTGACGCTGAATTTTGCTGAGTGACGCACATTGATGACATCCGGATGTTGTTCGTTCAACTGCCTTGTCCATGTCGAGGGCGAAGAAATAGCGATGTACAACGGCTTTGAGTTGATGAGTTGACGGGTGGTCCAATTTGATATGGAGCGACGTCAGAAGACCTTCCAATACGTTGCGCGGAATGATTATTCGTTCACGCTGTGGTTCAAACGGGAAATCTTTCTTCACAACCAAAAGTCCGTCTTGTGCAATTGAGGCAGATTGTAGATAACGTTTGACGTCCTTGATATTTGTGAGTTTTTTCGACGGCCGTGTCCCTTGTTTCAAGTGGGCATGTGTGCGACGCAGGTCAGAGCATTCACTCTGAATAGATATCCACGCAGGTCTGCTTATGTACGGCAGCTTCACCGAGTCGTTCAACACATCTTCTGTGGTAATGTGGCGTACCACAGAGCTTTCGGTGTACCGAATGAACGAACAAACTTGACAGTTGGGCTCTTCACACTCCGCGGCATTACGGCTAGAAAAGTCCGACGGTAAGATAGCAGCACCGGCGACATGTCTGATAGAAATTTGATATCGACTAGCGGTAGCCAAAAATGTGGAGACACGCGGGCTAGCCGAGAACTCTCCCCTACACAGTTCTTCGTAAGCTTCCACACATGGTTTACTGTCTGTTAACACGCAAGCCGAAGCCGTAGACTGGATAATATAAGGGCTGAAGTATTTTATAGCGGAAGCAATCGAAAGGGCTTCAATTTCACAGGGAATCCATAGACTCTGATTCTGTCGCAGTTTGGCACTGAAGAAGCCGGCAAGCAGTAGTTTATTACCGCGCGCGATGTACAAAGTCGCTCCCAGACCTTTACACTTGACTGCACCGTCGGTGACTATCCACAATTGGTCGTTTGATCGCGGTAATGTTATGGACTTGTTGGTGCTCAAAGCGGTCTGAGCGTTACGGAAAGACGATAACAGTTCATCGGACCATAATATTTTGTCTTTCGACTCCCTTCCAGCAGTAGCGCTATCGAGTGGCGATATTAAAGACGAACAGCTTTTTATGACGCGTGCGAGTACCTTATAGGCTCCAACGAAAGAACGCAGACCAGTGACTGTTGTCGGTGGTTCACACGAGTGCGGCGATTCGGTGTGCTGATGCTCTGAGCGTTCCTTGACGCCAAATCCATCCGAGGATTGTGATTTCCTTTGGTGCAATTACGGTTTTGGTCGAGGAGAGATTCAAGCCAGACTTTTGTAAGGCATCCAGTAATCGACCGAAGTTTGATAGCAATTCGTCTTCCGAGTTTCCCCCGCAATAGAGATCGTCTGCTACTTTCGCAACGATTCCTTCCTGAACGAGATGACCGAGAACACGGCATGTCAATTCCTCCAAAGCCGTTTCAGAACCGGGCGTACCCATGGCAGACCGGGCATAAACGCGGACACCTCGAAACGGAGTCACTACACCACAGTATTTCATAGAGTTTTTATCAAGCGGGATCTGGTAAAACGATTTTGTCAGATCTGTGACGGCGATGTAATTCCATTGTGCGATCTGTCTCAACGTGGAGTCCACATCGGGCATGAGCGATGGTTGGGGTTTACTGAACCGTCCTACGTCGGCGAACGCGGTAACTAACCGAAAGCCACCGTTAGGCTTTTTTACGAGGAAGGATGGATTCACATACTCTACATTTACGCTCACATCCTCGGGGCGACGAAAAACGCCCAGACCCTCGAGCTCGTCAAACTTATTTTGAAGTTCATCCAACTGGTGTTTACTACATTGGGGCAGTCTTCCCTTCCTCTGAGGGGGTTGTACTGGGCCCATATTTACCGTAGCCTTCAATGGACCAACAGCGCCGTTATAACCAGAGAAGGTAGGGTTGAAGACACTATCGTGTTGACCTAACAAGTCTTGAAAGCGGGATTTCACATCTCCAGACAGAATATTATCAGGGTCTAGGTTTACACTGTCAGAATACCTAACGTTTCCGGCTTTTTGAGTTTGAGTTTTGGTTGACATGTTCATATCACTTAACGGTGGGAGCGGTTCGGGGCAAAATGTCGATCGGATTTTGCACAAGTGCTCGTTTCGTTTAACAGTTTGAGGTTCAGTAGTAAGGTTGGGTATTCTGATTGTCCCTGCCACGCTAGATACAAGAGACGGTGGCGGCCAGGAAAACGGTTCATCAGTCGTGGGGTGAGGCTCTATAGAGAAAGTTTCATTAGAAGGCGCAACATCGTCAGGGAGTTTCACTTCAAGGAATTCGCCCGGCCATACAGTGGTTGTTGTGGCGACCGGAGCACGAAGAACTTGTGCACGCTGTACGATGTGTTGGTTTGATCCTCGTAGCTGGGAACCATACGTGTACGCGTAGTTATCGCCTATGACTACTTCATGTCGAGATGGTCGGATAGAGATGTCGTTTTTCTCCATAAACGGGATACCCGCGAGAACATCTGTCGCGATATTGTCCACAACAAGACCTTCTAAAAACAAATCATGACCATTGTGCTGAAATGAGAAGCGCGTTTCACCGATAACGTGTAATGCGGAGATACCGTCAGCCTGACTCACGACATGTGATGACCTGTTTACATGTACGCCTAACTTAGCAGTTATTGACGAATGAATCATGTTGCCTGTCGCGCCGCTGTCAATCGTTAAACGAACTGTGTGATGTCCATAAAAGGCGTCGAGATACGGTGATTGGCGGATTTGTACCCTATTCACACTAACTTCGACACGCGCGGTATGGGAAGAATCGGAGTCCTCTTCGTCACTGGGTGCAGCATCCGAATTCATAACACATCGCGCTTTAGCGAGGTATTTTCGATCAATCAAGGGTAAAAATGTACATTTACTGAGGAAGTGTGTGCTTGGCCGGCCTGCTTCCTTACAGAGGGGGCACGATTTCGATGAAACGGTAGCGCGTGTACGCGGGGTGGGCTTGGGCGGAAACGCGAGACCTTGAGATCGAGTGTTCGATATCGCTGCTCTTATCACTTTGGCATCGTCGCTAGCTCTTATTTCATCTAACAATGAATCTAAAGCCTGCGATATTTCCGGTTTAATTGATGCAAGAGTTCGTGTTCTCAATTCGGTACCGTACCGCTGTTTAACAAGACGAGGAAGTTCAGGGTTTATTAGGCGAAGCCATGTTAAGACTGCCATGTTTTCAATGGTGGGAGACAGTTCTTCATCGTCAGCGATTTCTTGTCCGTGATGAGTGATTCCCATGTCGCGACGAAGTAAATTATCCTCAATAAACGCCGTTATTCTCTGAAACAGGTCTTCCGGCCTTTCATTACCTTCGAGTGCTATTGACGCGAAATCGATAAAGTGAGCCCCGGTCGATTGAAATCCGAAGTGCAAGCGAATTGTCTGTCAGATTGACGGGAGAGAAATTGAGTTCTTCACTATGGTACTGCGTGAAATTATAGGACAAAAGTTTGCGATTTGACCCAACATCATTTCAAGTGCACTGACTTTCTGTGCACGTGTTTTCCTCTGAGCCTGGGGGACAGTATTATCGTCGTCAACAAAACCTCTATGAGGAGTGTCTCTGGTCTTTTTCTCCCATTGCACGCCTTCAACAAGAAATGGGGCGAAATTAGCATCGAGTGACAACGTGTACACCAGGTTTTGCCTCCAATTTTTAAAAGAGTTTATTGTCTCCACTTTACTCAGACACCACTGTTTTGGTGCTCTATTTTGGTTCGCCATTTTCGTTGGGCGAATTGACTTACACTGTTACACACCACGCTTGCGACCCGGGTATAATGTTTATACGCTGTGATTAAATGTCTCTTACAGTTCAAAAGTTCATCCATTTGCTGATGAAAAGGTGTGAGTAAGAATCTCGCTGCCACCACGCCAATATTTGGCTAAACGTTGGAAGACAAATCACAACACAAACGCAGACTGTAAAGCTTGTAATGACGTAAACAAGGCGAGCATAATATAAGGAACCAATTCCGGATAATGCGGATCCGGAATTTACTAACAATATACTGGCGGCGAATAATACTAACATTCGCCGATAGTGATATAACAAGTAAAATACACGAGTCACTGGGCCTACTTATCTGATATTGCCGATTGTAACTTGAATAGCGAGGCGGCCTTCAACGTTCAAACCGGATACAAAAGTGAGGACTTCTTAAAGAATAGGAAGCAGCGAGTTGTTATTAATGGAAATAATTCCACAAGGGTCTGTAATAGGTCCGATATTGTTTGTTGTATACATAAATGACCTCCCGGATACTCTGCACTCTGAGACATACCTGTTCGCGGATGACACGAAAATATTCAGTTATCACTGAAGAAAATGGTCAAACCATTCTACAAGAAGATCTCTATAATATGGTAGCATGGTGTGTTACATGGCTCTTATAATTGTATCCTGGGAAATGTGTACACATGCACTTAGAAAGGACAAGTATTACCGATTGCACGTACCACCTTGCTGATACAACTCTAAAGAAATCACAAGTGGAAAAAGACTTAGGACTTAGACTAATGATCGATAGCAGTCTCGAATTCGAAAACCATATATTTGAAAAAATCAAAAGATCAAATATGATGATGGCAATAATAAGAAAAGCATTTATAAATTTGGACAAAGAAACCTTTCTATAATTATATAAATCATAATTGAGAACTCATCTTAATTTCGCATGTGCTATCTGGTTTCCGTACAAAACGAAATACATCGAAAAAATCGAAGGAGTGCAAAGAAGGGCAACAAAGCTGGTCGCTGAAATTAAAAACCTTTCATACATAGACAGGCTAAAATATCTACAATTACCAACATTAGCGTTCAGGAGACAGCGTGGAGAGATTTACAAAATAACCAACGGAATGTACGATCGTGAAGTTACGGGTTTTTTTGAAGATGTGGAAAGATGTTTCGTCGCCCTCCGGAAATAGAGGAAATTATTTAAAAGTCTACCCCCAACAATGTAACACTGTAAAGAGAAAAAACGTTTTTCACTACGTACTGCAGCGGTGTAGAACAACTTACCAGAGAGTGTTGTTTGTGCTAAGAACATAAATTGTTTTAAAAATGAACTAGAGAGACATAGAAAAATATCGATCTATTTTATGATTTCAAGGCTAATTGACAACCTGAGGTGATATTACAATCAATAACTGTATTTATAAAGTATGTACAGAATTTGAGTCTAATGTAGAGGATATTTTATCCTGTACCAGAAATCTGTCATTTAATGTCATTAAATGTCACTTCACTTTTTCGGAAGTCATTTTATTGTCTCCATCTGACGTCAAAATGAATTTCCAATTTCCAAGAAAATCTCTCCAGGTTACATTACATCGGTGACATATTATGCAAAAAATAGTACACGGACGAAATCACTGGATATCAAGCGGATTGTGTGATAAATAAATGTCTCGTAACTATCAGCTTTAAAGACCGGTACCTCAACTGTATTTATCATATGACTTCCGTGTTTTCCCATTCAACAAAGCCATTTCATTAATTTTATTTACTACACACGTGTAATACAACTTATCTGCGTTTAGGCCGGGATCTAGGGAGGGTCTACGTGCAACGCCCCCCCCCCCCCCCCCCCCCCCCCCACACACACACACACAACTTAACGAACCAATGTTTTTCTGAAGCCTTAAGACCCACTGATAACGACGCAGCAAAAATGTTTGTCAACAGCAAACTATTATTTCTAATCAGTTATTTGACCTCTTATCAATCAGTAAAAACAACACCAACAAAAAACAATGTTAACATTGTATAAGCTCCGGTTATGACGTCATCAAGATGGCCGCCATCTCGAATTTCACTAACAATTGAAAAATAGTCATAGCATTAACATTTTTCAACCGAAGTAGACAAATGAGGTATCAAAATGATCATAATAGAACATCAAATTCATCTCGGGACCATATAATCCAATATATGATGTAGTGAATATGGTGGTGCCATTTACCATCCTCAGAAAGAAATAAGCCTAGATGTTTGTGGTTTTTGACATTTTTGATAACCTCATTTTGGAATAAGATATCTGGACATATAATATTTCTTCTGCGACTGAAATTAAGCGATTCTGTTTTATCTGGGTTGAATTTAATATCCCATTTTTTAGACCATTTATCTATATTTTCAAGGTCCTCAGATAAACTATCTAAAGGAGAGATGTCTGTGACCTTAAAAAGAGAGGTATCATCTGCAAATAGTCTTTTATCATTTGTTATACAATCAGTTATGTCATTTATATAGATAAGAAAAAGAAGATATAACACAAATGGATCAATATCACTGATATATAACATGCTGCATTCCAGATATAAGATATATTTGAATATACTATACAATAGAGGGCTAAACAATCAAGATTAGATCAGAAACTTACATCTGGATTGCAACATGTTACGTATCAGTGATATTAATCCGTAATTTGTGTTGTATTAAAAATGAAATATTATTTTTCACAGTATGATGACTGGAAACGTGATCACGATAATGGTAAACATGGGACTGGGAATGAAGGAGGAATGCAAAATCCAAAATGGTGTGTCGTATATGTTCACAGCTGTGAAGAAGATAAGACGCTACCGGCTAACATATACGAAATTAAACGACAACAGGAACGAGTGATCAATAATTTAGGTCAGTTGAATTTTATTTCCATTACAGCGAGTATAATATTGGTTTTGCTCATTTTTCTGGGTTTTTTTTCACTTTCATACATCGAAAGAACTATATTGATGTTTTTAATTGTGATAAGACTAATCTAAAATGTATTTCATCTATTTTAAATATTTGAAGAGAAACATGGCTTCGAAATGGCTTATCATTAATCACTTAAACAAGATTTTCTATCAGCAGAGCGCATATCGCCAAAAAATGGAAAAAAAAATCCTACATTTTTATGATACAAGCACTAAACTTTGCATCCAAGTAGTTATGACTATTTTATAGAGAATCAAGGCGGGAGCCATCGCAAAAAGTGCCTACATCCGGTATTTTTCAAGATGGCCGCCATTTTCGTGGCGAAAATAAGAAAAGTAGTGAAATAACAAGCTGCAATTTTTTTGATAAAAGCATGAAAGATAGTATTTTTCAAGATAGCCATCGCTTTTGTAGGTGAACCTTAGAGAAGTAACAAGATAGCACGCTGCACGTTTTGATAAAAACATAAAAAATGCATGTGAGTAGCCAAGGCAATCAAAGTGAAATTTAAATCCTGAGCCATTGAAAAAATACCTACAATGTACTTAAAGATGCTCCACCGCTGACAAATGGTATTTGTTCACTATCAAAAACAGGAGCAGACGATTTAGTATTTTTCTTCAGTTACAAAAGTTACTTACTTTATACCATTACCACCATCGAAAAGTTTGAGCTTCTAAATTTATTCAAGTTAAAAATATAAAAAATAATTAATTGCATCCCGAAAAAAAAGTGTGGCACTATATCCTATATGGAATGAAGTACTGATTGCGCACCCACCAAAGGGAAACGGAATTATTTCATATAATTGTTTGTGTTAATTAGACATATATATACACGATTAAACACCAATTATTGTTCAAATGATGAATATCATTTATGTTCTGTCAGCGGTGGAGCATCTTTAAAGTATTATTCAAGATAGCGTTCATTTCCGTAAGCAGAACTGTCTAGCATTTTCGTAAGCAATACCCGGAGACGTTATGAAATAACAGATTACAAGTTTTGATCGAAGCATGAAAATTGGCATTCGAGTAGCCAAGACAATCAAAAGAAGATGAAAACCGGGAATCATTAAACATAGTACCTACTTCCGGTTTTTTTCGAGATAGCGTATGTTTCCGTAGGCATGCGAGTATATAGGACAATCAAAATAAGATTTAAACCAGGAACCACTGAAAAAAGTACCTACTTTCGGCATAATTCAAAATAGCGTTCATTTTCAAAGGCGAAACTAGCAGGCATTTTCGAAGACAATACCGGAGAAAGTATGAAATAGCAAGCTGCAAGTTTTGATAAAAGCATAAAAACTGACATGTGAGTAGCCAAAGACAATCAAAATAAGATTTAAACCGAAATCCATTGAAAAAAAGTACCTACCCTACTTCCTGTATTTTTCAATATGGCCGCCATCATGGTCAGTAAAATGTGGAATGAAAGTAAAACTGCATGTAAATATTTTTTTTTGAGAATATTGTTAATTGATGCATTGATGGGAATTTGAAGCATATTGTACACATAAATGACAAACATATATCAAGTATATTGTGAGTGTACTTCCATTTAAATTTTTAACAGATATCATTTAAAAGTCTTATTCAGTGAAGTACAATGGAATATTTTTGATTCGCAATTCGTCACGAAGGTACGTGTAAAAGTTATATTAATAGAAGTAAGAAAGTCAAGAAAAACAACAATCTGTCTTTAATTTTACAAACCAACAACGCACTTCCGGTTTTGCAATATGAATGATTTAATAACAACCTGTATTTACACTATGAACTACAATAAAGCAAAACTTAATGGCTAACTGACTTAGCTTATTTAACAAGGTAGGACTATACATAATTAAAGTATTATGAAACCAAACACATTGCTGTACCCAAAATAATTCAGCTACTATAAGCACTTCCGGTTATATTAATGTAGCCGGGTGGTGTCAAATATGACAAGGCTAAATGGTTCTTTTATAGATGTTTATTACATCGGGTGTAAAATACCCTGCAACACAAATAGAAATATATAAAATTCAAGTACTTTCTCGCTGCCACTCACACAACGGTAGGAACGACAACTCCTTTTTTCTAGTTAGAAGTATCTTTACCTACAATACATTGAAATACGGTGGATATTGACGTAAATTATATTTTGAGAATTTACAATATACTCTTACGAGTTACCATACATATTTGATTCACATACAATACTTTTACTTTCTCCGTATGATAATTATGAAGAATTACCATACTACTAATACTATATTTCTCTCAGCATGTATATTCGCTATATGATATAAACTTTCATGAAATTAAATTAATACAGTGAATATCCCAATCAAGCTCCAAATTAACGCATTTTGTACACTCATCCCACAGGACAGTACTGGGGTCACACACCAGTAGCCAGGGACTGGGACTGACCACTATATACTGACTGACTTCAAAATGAACAATACTAAAAACACAAGGACATAGAACGAGTTAAAATACTTTAGCCATTTACTACATTAACTTTAGTAAAGTAATGTATTTTAAGTTTCAAAGTGACCTTGACGGAATGACTTTCCTTTATAAGCTATTTTTTATTACTTTACGAGTTTATAATTAAATTGAATTTAACTTTATTTCATAGTTAAATTTATTAAATATTTACTTAATAATACTGCTTTTATAATACAATAATGTTATAGTAAGAATTATTTAGACTTATCAAATATCCGGCATATATATATATATATATGTTCTCTCGCTGACTTCTACGTGTATAGAAACTGATTTGGTATCTTTGGTAGCAAAGACAGAAGTGTCGGGGTTAGTTAAATAATGAGTTACAGAAAATCATGCAATAGGTACGTCCAATCAGTGTCCGGAGTCAAGTCACATGTCAACACATGAATACATTAAAAATTCAATACTAAGATACAGTTCACAGGTCAAAGGTTATAGCCTTTGAAATAGCTGACATCAGCACATTTCTACATAAACCATTAAAGATGCATTCTCACCACTTTTATTAATTAAAACACAATACTAATATTTAATATTTCAACACATTACTAGACATCTACTATCTAGGAATATCCTGTCACATTAAATGTTGTCATTTTCATTGTTTGATTTCGGTAAGTATTCTGTGTTTGAATATTACAGAATTAACTGTCCTTCCGGGTAGGTATTGAGCGCTACGTCATAGTGTTTTCGGAGAAAACGACGTGATCTGCGCTCACAAAATAATGACGTAACAATTGATACCTACCGCAAAGGAGGTACATGTAGCTCTGTATTATGCAAAGACGGAATAGTTTCCTGTAAGATAATTAGTGCAAATGAATATTGAAAATGAAAGTTTGCTTCATAACCATCATAACTTTTTAAAGTTGTTAAAGTGTTGTCCTATCTCTTCAATGGAATACATTATGCAGCACTTTAAATGTTCTATGACCTTTCGATATAACCACCAATTATATGTAATTTACTATTGTTACTAAAAAATGCGAATAAAAATTCAAATAATATTAACGTGTCAATACTTCAACATTTTGTTGTATCCCTATTTCGACTTTCACATGGTCACCATTTTAAAAATACCGGAAATGGAATAAAATAATTGATTCTACCCATATATGTAATTTGTTTATTTGATAAAAACTATAAAAAATATTTTAGTGACTCCCGGTTTAAATCTTATTTTAAATGTATTGGCTACTCACATTCCAATTTTTATGTTTTTTATCAAAACATGCAGTCTGTTACTTCGTTATTTCTCTAAGCTTCGCCTTCAGAAATGGCGACCATCTGTAAAAAAAAATCCGGAAGTAGGCATATTTTGCAATGGCTCCAGATTTTAATTTTATTTTGGTAGTCTTGGTTACTAACATGCAAAGTTTCATGTTTTTATTGAGATGTACAGCATGCTATTTCATTACTTTCTTAAGTTTTACCCACGAAAAAGGCGGCCATCTTGATAAAAACGGTTTAAATATTGTCTTGGTAGTCTAGGCTACTCGCATGCCAAATTTCATCTAGGTTCATGCTTGTATCAAAAAATGCATGATTTTTTCCTTGTGCCGCTCTACTATATCGAACAGATAGTCGTTTGACAATGTTTTTCCTTCGCTTCAAATCAAATGAACGAATGATGCAATTATATTTACACATATGGACGGATAAACAGAGGGCGATGAGCACCCTTAAATTAGGAAAAAGAGCTAACAAATCGTCATTCATAAGGTTCTATATCCGTCATTGTGTTTGACATCACTTTGAGTCTATACCATTTGTAGACATTTAAAAAAATGAAAATAGACTATATCTCAAATTTCAATCGTCTAAAAATCTCAAAAGTGTTTTAAAAAGTTATGACGCAAAACGATCAAATTGCAAATATGGCTATGTTTCCGCCTGTGCGGAAATACTTTAGCACATAACTGGCCCGTCCTGCCATGACATACGGCCATGTCATAAATATCGTAACACACATTTGTAATAACACAATTGTGAAGCCACATAGAGTTTTTACATCATATGATTGTCTGAATAGACGGAGGAAACGTCACATCCGAGCCGGACTTACACTGGTGGCTATATAATATGACATAGCCACTAATGTGAGATCCTCTATGTATCTTACGCTACAAAAGCGCTGAGAACTCAAAAACTAGGGAAAAAAGGTATGCAAAAAAGTTATCTTTTGCAATTACGTTTCAGTTAAACCCTAATTTATTTTAGTTTTTGACAAGGGTCTTGCGGCCACCTTTGAGGTGACATCTTTCAGATTCGGATTAAGCACATCTTTTTTTTTTTTTTTTTTTTTTTTATCAGATATTGGCTCATTACACCTGTATCTAATCTCATTCATATAGTCCCAGGCGTATATAAAGCAAGTATTATATTTTCCGTTTTGACTCTTGGATTCTATAATTCTTATATATACATCCCAGCATGCTCTCTACTTATCTCTCTCCTCTCATTCCAACTAACATCTCGTATATGTATCAACCACCATCTCGCCATCTCATTTTAGTCATCTCGTCTCAGCCACCATATCACTCCACCATCTTGTCTCAAACGCTATCTCAATTCTACCGCCATATCACGTCTACCACCATCTCATCTCAACCGCTATCTCACTTCTACCGCCATCTCACTTCTACCGCCATCTCGTCTCAACAGCCATCTCACTTCTACCTCCATATCACTTCTACCACCATCTCGTCTCTACCGCTATCTCACTTCTATCGCCATCTCACTTATGCCACCATCTCGTCTCAACAGCCATCTCACTTCTACCCTCATCTCGTCTCAACCGCTATCTCACTTTTATCACCATCTCGTCTCATTTACCGTTTCACCTCAACCCCTTCTCTCCTTTACAACTATTTCTTATCAACAACTACGATCTTATCTCAACCACCATCTTTTACATATAAAATCTATGTTTTATTCATTTATTCTTTTAATCATCTTTTTAATTATTTTGTTCTTCATTTAAGTATATTGACATATTCTTTAATAATTTCATATCTCTGTATCGTTGTAACAGTAACTTTCTATCGAGATATACATGTAGTTTGAATAGGGTAACAATAGAACAATTGTTAACTCTTCCTCTGTTAGAAATATTACAATGTTTGTATCTTGTATAGCCAATTCAGGACAAAAGAACATTAAATTCGCTGTAATTCTGATCAGCAATCTTATAGCCTATAACAATGAACATCATTTTCCTTAATTGTACATTGTAGTGATATTTTTCTAAAATCATATGGACTAAATTCCACAAAGCATCTACACATTGACATTCAATAAAACAGTGTTTATAATCATCCTGAATTTTACATATCAAACATGTATCATCCTCAATAATATTCCATCTTTTAAGCAAAATTCCATTTGGAAGGATACTATTATATAGTTTCCATTTGTATATTTTTCATCATTCTCTATGACGTTATTATTGATAAATTCAAATAATCCATGATAAATCGAACCAGTATTTTCAAATTGAAAAATACCTTCCCACTTACCTCTACAGTACGAAAGAGATTTCTTTTTTCTAATAAAAGTAGAATAAAGAAATTTATTATTCACATTTAGCAATTTAACACCAACACCTTTATCAAACACCAGAAGATCAGAACATGTTTGTACAGTCGTACGTGCGTTATCTCCCTTCAGCTTATCTTTCCATTCTTTTGGAATAGTTTCTTTACCTGAATTACCTCACTTATCCAATTTCTTCTTTCTTGTAATTGTCGATAAATTTTCAATTCATCTTATCCGTCATTACCAATTATATCATTAATGAAGATAAGGTCAGATTCAATCCATGCATTGTAGATAAGGGAACTTTCATTAATTGTGATGTATTTGTTTCCCCAAATGACCTCCTTCCAAATATCTCGGTAATTATAATCAACGAATGGTTTATTACTGTCCCTGAGTTTCAACCACGATTGCAATATATTGATGTAAAATTTTGGAACATCATTTTTTGGAAGATTGCGTATGTGTCCCGGAAACATTTGAAACAATATTCTGGTTTCACCTAGTTTGTCTAAATAATAATTTGGAATCACTTTCCAAGACGAATCTTCAGTAGATTTTGATCCAGGATACATTTAAAACATCAATATGGGATTCAGCATCCCGGATATATAGACCACCTTCCAATTTATCACCAATCATTACACTACGTTTAACACGCTCTGGTCCATCGTTCCAAATAAATCGATAAAGCTTCCTTTCAATTTCCTTAATTTGATCGTTACTTATATATTGGACAATTGCTAAGTACGTAATTTGTGGTATCAATAAAGACTGCACCACAACAGATTTTCCTAACATGGACAGTTTTCTTTTTTTCCAATTTTTAATTAGAGCATCAATACTTGTTTTTTGTCTGCCGAATTAAGATTTGAACATACCTTTAAGTTTGTACCAAAGTGTATACATAACGACTTGACTTGCTTAACCCAGTTTATTCCCATGAAGGTGTTATTTCTATTTTTGTTACAACCCAAGTATAACCCCTCCGTTTTAGATTTGTTTAATTTTAAACCAGATACTTTCCCAAACTGTTCAACAATATCTGATGCTCTATTGCTATCTCTATACTTCAGAAATAACGTAGTGTCGTCGGCCAGTCAACAATATCTAATGCTCTATTGATGTCTCTATACATCAGAAATAACGTAGTGACGTCGGCTAGTTGAGAGATTAGTATTTTCCTACTTCGTATTTTGATACCACTAATGTCTGCATCAGTTTTCATTTCTGAGCCAGTACTTCCGTTGCTAGGACGAAGGTCAAACATGAGAGAAGGCAACTTTGCTGGATACCACGTGACACTACGCAACTTCCGGTTAACCAGTTATTATTTTTAACACAGCCTTTGGTATTGGTATATAACACCTTAATCCATTTAATAAAAGATTGGCCAAAACGAAACTTATCTAAACATCCAAACATAAAATCCCACTCTATCGTATCAAACGCTTTAGCGAAATTTAAAAAGAGCAAACACGAATCAATATTAAATTTCTCGGAATAATCTATAATGTCCTGAATTTGTCTTATGTTATAACCAATAAATCTGTTTTTAATATATCCGTTTTGATCTGTCCTTACCAGGCGTTACATCAGTGGTTTAAGTCTTGTTGACAATACATAAGCCGCTATTTTATAATCTAGATTTAACAGAGTAATTGGTCTCAAATATTGTAGCAATTTTGGGTCATTCTTCTTATTTTTTCTCGGGGTCACTTACAATATCATCATCCTGCCTGATACTTGTTACTTGTTATTTTATTTTTCGTTTGCCTTTGTCTTTCCATCCCTAAAAAATATTTCGTATTTTCTTCCCATTTTCCACCCATGTTACCCTTGATCTTACCTGTGCTCCTCTGGCTTTTTGAGATTGTAAGTTTCTCCCTAACTCCGATATTCTTTCTTTCAGCATTTCATTTGGACTCTGATCGTTTTGTATTTCTAGATCAGCTAACTGTTTCTCCATGTGCCGTATCTTTACTGAATCACTTTTACTTCTATTCCTACAGTAATCTATTGTCTTATGTTTGATAATTACTTTACAGTAATCCCAAAACTGAGCCTCCCCCATTTTTAGCACGGTCTGCTCTTCTTTTAAATCTTTTATCACTTTTCTTACCATTGTTTTATAACCAGCTTCCTGTCATAAATTGTTATTTAATTTCCATATCCCCATGCAATGGGCGTTTGCATTATGTTGTATTTTAAGGGATACCGCTAAATGGTCGGTATACTTGATTTGAGCAAGACGAATGTCACAGGAAACAATGTTGCCCAGGTTCTCTGAAATCAAAAACATATCTATACGGCTAGGCTCACCTGTACTCTTCCGCCGCCATGTGAATTGTCTTTTAAATTTATTCTTAATCCTCCAAATATCAATAAGCTTATTACATTTTAAGAACTGACTAAAACCGTAGATTTTTCTCAATACAGTTTTGTTATTATTTCTAAAAATTCTATAGGCGTGATCAATAACTTCATTACAATCGCCCTCTGCAATAATAGAGTGTATAATAATTATCCGCCAATTCAATATTAATAATCAATAAGCGTCCATCTATATCTTGCCTAACTGATACAACCCTGATATCGATCTTTTTGCTTATAAAAAGCACATCTTACTACAATTTCATAAAAAAATCATTTCACGCAAAATATATTTTTGTGTTTTCTGGTTGGTCCAGACTATCTCGTTGCATGCCGACGGTAAGCAGTATTTTTGTCAGTGATACAAGCAAACGTTCCTGGTGAAGGGTAGCACCCGTTGCATATAGCTTTAATTTATCTAATGTAATGGTATATATGATTAGTACTTCGCTAATTACAAAAGTATAATAGATTTTTTCATTGTTATTTTTCTCATTTTAATTCTTCCAAGGCTGTCAAATGGTAGTGCTGCTCACAAAGATCGACACGCTTGAAACCAAAGAAGTATCAAAGATTTATCGTGGCAGAGAACTACGCAATGTCATGAAAAACGTCAGCGAAAAGACCACAGTTGACATGATGAATATATATCCAGTGCGGAATTATTCCAAGGAACGGAAAAATTTCATCAACATGGATATACTTCTCCTAAATGCTGTAAGTCGTATACTGGACAGACTGGAGGATACTTAATAAACAGGAGTAAAATTCATCATCCATCATTGTTTGTAGTTAAGATCCTGCTGTTCATTATATCTATAGCCCTATTGTTTCTGTGCCTTTATAACGAATGGTGATAAGGACAAGGAATTCAATCTAACAATGTTTAACATAATTAAATCCACGCAGTTTCGTATTCAAATATGTGCTTTCCATTAGGTAATCTGACCCGAAGGGCCTGATATTGGGGCTGTGCCATGCTAGGAAGAAGGGCTACCACGTTTATTAAAATGAATGAAATTGGCCTCCATTTAATGTCACAGGGTTAAAATGAACGACCTTCATTCAAGGTCAAATCAATCAAATATGTCAGAAACTATTAAATAGTTCTTTGTATTGCCTTAATTGTTGGCGACAACTATATTCTTTGATGTGATGTATTATGCCAATAGTCTGATGACAGTTAAGACCCATGGGCGTCTTGTTATTAAACAAGGCTCATTCCACTTTCAATCCTGATAATATTACTGTGGAATATTTCATGGAAACCACTGAGATGGCAGCCACCTTCAAAAGTCGTGCACGAGCACTTCTTCCCACTGCCTGGGACCGTATACGGCTGATAATGTATATAAGATGGGTTTTTTTTTTGGTTTGGGGATCCACTCTCCCACCCAGTGCTGAAGACACTTATTACATGTATATAAATGATTTGTGTAACGCATGTTAATATGTAATAATTGATGTAAATAAAATAATATATGGTTTCGTCTCATCTTTATAATACTGGTTATCAACCCCTAATCATGAACATAATGTGTCTAAAATACGTTTTAGGGAGGTGTTTAGAAGTAACATCATTTATACACTTAAATCTCAATCTGCGCTATTTATAGTACAATAGTCTTATTTATGTGAATCTAGATATGTTACCGGTGTCAAAACGTGTAATGTATATTTTCTTAAGAGCATTTGAACAACAAAAACCTTTCGGTTCTGGTAGTTGATCATTATTGACAAGTAGCGTATTGTTTGAAGTATCAAAACATGTTGTGCAGGAATACATTAAAAAATGTTGATGAAATTATGACGATTTACCTTGCCTTATTTTACCTATGCCAGCTTGGCATTGACTTAACCATCTATAAAGCATCCCATATACATACCCATCAATATGAATGAATTTGGTTGAAAATTCATCTAAAGTTATATGTGCCATAATTTCCATACTCATGAATCAAAAAGAGCTTTTAATATGTTAGTCATCACAAACAAATATCAACATTTTGAGAAATACAATATTTACAATGCATAGGTTTCAATTGTACAAGAACAAATAAGAGCTGAACATGATTTAAGTAGTACATGCGGTTTGACTATGAAGTCAAGTTGTGATCTAAGTTTTATTTCACATTTGTATTATAAATTGTAGTGATTTCTGCGAGTATGGTTCCATCTTAACATAAATAAGGCGCAAAAACAATAATTTTTTAAAATAAAGTCTGTGTTGTTTTTTATGTTTATCATACATTACAGTCTGTCCATTTGAATAGCATTTGGATCAAACCTGATGGTGTTCGATATATTACTGTAGCAAAATGACACACATAACTTTAAACCTAAAATATTTCACGAAGGTATTCAACATTTATACATAGTGAAAAGTGCCAGGCACGTTTAAATTATTGTAATGCATATGCCGGACAGTTTTTGCTTGCAAAACATAATGCCGAATAGTTGTAATATGCCGGACACATGTTGAAATTTGCCGGGCACTGTTTGATATGTGATGTTCGTGTTTGTCAGGACCATATCAGCCATCGTACCGGCAGGCTGTTCAATTTCAATGTGAGAACATACTACCACAGCAGACATAACACTTTGATTACAGCGTGGATATGAGTGCATATCATAGGGACGACATACAATTAACTGTTTAGAGCTTGGATGATACAAACGATCAATAGCAGATCTCAAAACAAAAGATTGTGACGTATTTGTTTGTTTGTTTATTTGAGTTTTACGGCCCATCGACAACTAAGGTCTAGCTCACAAACGCAGTTTTCGAAAATATCTTTAGCTGTCAAAATCTCGGCCATTTTGAAATCTGCGAGACGGAGACTTTGAAACCTGGTAGAGCTCGCTATTATCTATCTTTGTACAAAAACATAAGCGCTCAAGCTCACAAAATTATTTACCGAAAATTAGCACTAACACGGGATGTGATTAATCGTGTCAAAATTGGAGAGCGAATACTCGGCCATTATTAGAGGTACCCACTTTTGGTGACCAAAATTGTACGCGAAAAATGTTCAAATCTTACCGTGTCGATCTTTGGGCGAGTAAGATTTATGTCAGTTTACAGTTATATGCATCTGAACTTGTCTACGGTTGTGCAAAAAATCTATTGTTTTCTTAGCTATTTAGATCATTTAAACAGACTGTATATATGTACGTATGGTATGGGATGGTATTGTTCTATTGATGTAGACTAAGGACTTCATTACCAACTGCTAAGATTACTAATATATTATCTGTGTGACCTCGGGACCTCATCGGTATGCTTTGTTTGTGTCTTCGTCGATACCGCGATAGTTCGAGGCCCAATGTAATCCAACAATACCTGATCTGCTGATCTGATCCTCTCTCAATTTAGTTCTTTCTTTGAACATGTTCTATCAGGAAAATGCCATTAGCATACAGTGTAAAATTCTAGATAAGAAATAGGTACATACAAACAGTAACATTACATACATTAGCTTTATCATAATGGAAAATATTTGATTATTTCTTTTTGTTTCTTTGATTTAGCATCCTTTTATAAACCAGGACCAATTAAAGCAATACTGGAGTAATTTTAACGACGTTCTAATTAAGAACTAAACGTGCTATAAAAGTTAATGTGCTAAAACGATAAATTGTTAACTAAATGATAAAACATAAATATGAAAGGCCGATGATTTATTTTAATGTAAATGTTTATAAAACTACAATGTAACAGTCAATCAACATTAAAGCAACTCAACAAAAGTTTCTGGAAAATTACCAGGCCTTTCGTGCAAATAACTGCTGTAATTGTTCACGGGAGAGAAGGGGGTCAGCTCAACTACTTGTGCGCTTCTCAGTCTCCACTTTATAATAATACTACATACTAACAATAAGCGGTATTATTTAGTTACTTTCAGAAAAGAAAAGTCATGTATTTCAATATGACGAAATTGACCCCTTTTGATCCGACCCTCAGGGCTCAGAGAGATGAGTTAAACCATTTGTGCAGTTTTGAAATTTTATCCTGAAAGAATGGTGTATACGAAATATAAGTGATATTATATATATATATATATATATATATATCAGAGTAGTCATTTATTAAACTATGACTAAACTGATCCATTTTGGCTCCGATCCGCAGGCGCCCAGGGGGTCAGCTTAACCTCAATTTGTACAATTATGAATATCCACCTCATAAGGATGGTATCAACCAAATATGGTTAAATAACCACCTGTCTTTTCAAGTAGACAGTTTTGTGAATTGTTGATCGGTTCTTTATATCCGTCATGTTTCTATATTGATATTATTGCAAAAGGGTTCAAGTAGTAATATATTGTATATCTGGATTCCCTTGTAGTCTCAATATATATATACAAATTCGAATATTATGAATACTCCTCTTGCTTATCTTAAGCCAAAAATAGTGTGATATGTTAGACTTCCTACCAGTAGTGCTATTTTTATACATCTACGGTCACAGGAGTAGTCCCCCTTGGATTAAAGACTTACTAACAATGGTTATCTCCCTTACTGCTTACGTTACAAGTTAATAATCAGTCGCACATCAATCGAAATCAAATTGTTTAATTATTTTATGAATTCATTTTTTGAGATTGCTTCGTTCCATCTAAAATACGAGAGTTGCCATCTGTATTTTCAGAAATGAGGAATTTGGTTTTTCATTTGATATCAAGGATTTCAACAAAATATAAAAAAAATGTATGGATTATGAACGCATCTTATATTTTTATATCTGAACGTATATTATTTTATATTTAATATTCTGCCGTTTTTTGCAATTATGCTGCGATTTCTGAATTCGTAGTGAAAATGAAAGATACCGCGATTAGACATAAATATAATGTTATAATATTTATAGGTGTCATATCAAACAAAAAAGTATCCGGATACATTTTTGCCCATCAAAAAAGTTTTTACCCATCAAAAAAGTAACCCTCCCCCCTATCAAAAAGGTATGCCCCAATGACATCAATAGTTATTGATGTAATTTTATTTGGCAGTAAATCAAATGGTCATTATACATATACCAGGAGTCCCTTTACAGGTGCCAGGTAACTAATTACACCTGGTCAGGTATTTCCTAACTACCTAATTAAAGGTGGGAGGGACAGGTACAGGTGTGTCTATATATAGGTACTGTCAGATAGTCACCTTGTATTACCAAATGTTTACCTGTACAGGTACATCATCCCATGGTTTTATTGTGCTTGCAGAGTCGCCCTATCAATCTTCTTCTCTCTATGCCAGTGATGTCGATGATCCGCAGGGCCCTCCACAAAGACTACCCAACGAAACCACGACAACCAACCTCTACAGGAAGACACCACATTCTCCATCCTCGTTGCTGACAGTCTGATACCAAATCTTGGTACTTGGCATGTTTTCGCTCATAGGCGTCGTTGATACGATCCTCCCACGGCACTGTCAGCTCCACCAGCACAGTCTGTTTGGACGATAAAGACCAAATTACTATGTCTGGCCTTTGATTGGTCATTGCAATTTCTGGTGGAAAAGTCATCCGGCCATTCAAATCTGCCCTCAACTGCCAATCGTCTGCTGTACCTAGCACTCAACTGACTTCCACACTGCCTTTCACACTCTGTTCTTCGGTTTTGACGACATTGATAAATATCAAGCCGCGTATGTACCTCTTTGGTCTCTTTCTCCTGTTCTCCATGGTGTCTGAAGTACAGACAGAACCTTGTCGTGACGCCAGGTGTACCGTCCATCCGCTAGGGCCACTGAGCAAGAAGAAAGTATATGTTCTAAATTGGCTGGTCTTCCGCAGAGTTTGCAGGCTGGGTCATTCTGTCATTCCCCCACGTTGCCAAGTTAGATGGAGTCGGCAATACGTCGTAGACAGACTTTAGTTGAAATTTAGGCCTCTGACGCTCCATGCACCTAATGTCATTCCATGACAATTTTTTTTGGCGGGCGCCTTCCCAGTTAAGCCAATTTCTTTGTTTCTTCATACCAGTGGCTCTAGCCATTCGTGACTGTTCTTCCGTATCACGAACTTCCTTCTGAACAAGATGTCTCCTCTCCTCCTGGTTTGATGTCCTCCACTTTTCCCTGTTGTCACTTCAAGCCCTTGCCTACCCAAAGCTACTGTTCCAACGATGTCCCCATGTTGAAGTTGTGATTCTGCCTCTTCCTTAGTCTTTCCTGACCATTTACGTACTGTTCTGATGTTTACTCTTGCCTCTCAAACCTTGACATCCCGCCTGTCCCTCAGCATGAGTAACCTGACCTTTGTCACCTTGATTTCCTCCATCACTGTTGTGAGAGGAAGTTGCAGCTTACTTCCGGAACTGTAAAGTCCTATATCACCGAAGCATCGTGGGACAGACAACAATATCCTAAGGTATCTACTTGCCAGCCTTTCCATTGACTCGACAGTTGTCATTGGTACGTTATAGACTAATAGTGGCCACAGAACTCTTGGTAATACTCCATGTTGGTATATCCAGGTCTTGTATTTTCCTGTTAAGCCACTTCTGTCGATAGTGTCCATCCATTTCTCAAGCTGCCTCTGCGTGTTGTTAACGTTGCCAATATCGTTGAGTGAGTCGTCAAAGCATTTTCCCAGGCACTTAACTGGCTACTCGGAAACTGTTGAAATGATTTCATCTGCAGTTTTGAATATTTCGTTCTTAATCTTTCCCTTCTTCAGAAGTAGACTTCTGGACTTGGATAGATTAATCTTTATACGGTGATGTCTTCAATTTCCTGAAGAGTCCATCTTGCCTCTATGACTGTCTTTGTGTTGATGGTCATGTCATCCATAAATGCCCTTACTGGGGGTTGTCTAACTCCAGCTCACATCCATGGTCCCCTACTCATCTTCTCCACTGATTTTACCATTAGGTACATGGCTGCAGCAAACAGAATCACTGACACTGTATAGTCAGTGACTATCCCGACCTCTAAACGTTGCCACGAGGTTGTGTAGTCATGGACTGTGAATCTAAGCTCTAGCTTATCAAAGTATAGTGGCCATCAGAGAGGAAATTTATAAAATATCTATAGATTTATATACATATATATTTAAATACATGGTTGCTATATTTATATTAGTATAGCTATAGCTGGAGATGTCTTTCGGGACTGGGGTATACATATTTTATGACCAAAAAAAAATATTGGGAGAATGGGAGAAATACTTGTATTATCGAAATGTGGGAGTAGAGGGATACATATTTCATGGTCATCAAAAAAGTATCAAGGGTGAGATTTAAGTGTCATATAATGGTGGCGATACATATTTCATGGCAATCCAGAAAATATCTAGGTAGCAATTAGTGTAATATCTAGGAGGAATGCATATTTGAATGCCATTGAAAAAGTATCTAGAGGGAAATAAGAATGATATCTAGGGGGGATACATATTTGACGGCAATAGAAAAAGTATCAAGGGGGAGATTAGTCTCTTATCTAGGGGATACATATTTGATGCCATCAAAAAGTATCTTGGGGAGATTAGTCTAATATCAAGGGGGGATATACAATTGATGGCCATTAAAAAGTATCCAGAGGGAGATTAGTCTAATATCTCGGGGGATACATATTTAATGGCCATTGAAAAAAACTATCTACGGGGAGATTAGTCTAATGTCAAGGGAGATACATTTTTGATAGCGATAGAAAAAGTATCAAGGGGGAAATAAGTATGATATATATTGGGGATACATATTTGATGATCATCGAAAAAGTATCTAGGGGAAAATACGTATGACATCAAGGGGGGATACATATTTGATGGCAATAGAAAAAGTATCTAGGGGGATATTGGTCCTATATCTAGGGAGGATACATATTTTATGACAATCAAAAAAGTATTTAGTGGGAGATTAGTTTTATATCCATTTTTTGGCCATCAAATATGTAACACCCCCCCCCCCCCCCCCCCACACACACACACACCTATGTACACTGTATTATACTGATCTACCGCTGGATACTTTGTCAATGGCCATCAAATATGTATCCCCCTCGATATTAGACTAATCTCCCCCTAGTAACATTTTCGATGGCCATCAAATATGTTTCCCGCCTAGATATTAGACTAATCTCCTCCTAGATACTTTTTCGATGGCCATCAAAAATATAACCCCCATCCCCCTTGATATTAGACTAATCTCCCCCTAGATACTTTTTCGATGGCCATCAAAAATGTAACCCCCACCCCCCTTGATATTACACTAATCTCCTCTAGATACTTTCTCGCTGGCCATCAAATATGTATCCACCCTAGATATTAGACTTATCTCCCTCTATATACTTTTTCGATGGCCATCAAATATGTATCCTTTCTAGATATTAGACTAATCTCCCCCTAGATACTTTTTCGATGGCTATTAAAACTGTAGCCCCCCCCCCCCCCTTACATATTAGACTTATCACTCTAGATACTTTTCAATGGCCATCAAATAAGTATCCCCCTAGATATTACATCTCCCTTTAGATACTTTTCCGATGGCCATCAAAATTTCCCACAATATACTTTTTCTATAGCCATAAAAAACGTATCCCCTGTATATTGTACTAATCTCCCTCTAGATACTTTTTTATAGCCATCAAATATGTATCCCCATAAATATTACACTAATCTCCCCCTAAATACTTTTTTCTATGGCCATCAAATATGTATCCCCCCTAGATATTATACTAATCTCCCCCTAGATACTTTTTGTGTAGCCATCAAAAATGTATCCCCTATATATAACACTAATTTCCCCCTAGATACTTTTTCGATGGCCATGAAATATGTATCCTTTCTAGATATTAGACTTATCCCCCCTAGATACTTTTTGTGTAGCCATCAAAAATGTATCCCCTATATATAACACTAATTTCCCCCTAGATACTTTTTCGATGGCCATGAAATATGTATCCTTTCTAGATATTAGACTAATCCCCCCTAGTTATAAGACTAATCTCCCCCTAGACACTTTTTCGATGGCCATCAAATATGTATCCCCTCTAGGTATTAGACCAATACCCCCTTGATACTTTTTCTATGGCAACAAATATGTACCCCTCCTAGATATTACACTAATCTCCCCCTAGATACTTTTTCGCTGGCCATCAAAAATGTACCCCCTCCCCCTTGATATTACACTAATCTCCCCCTAGATGTTATTTTGATGGCTATCAAAAATGTATTCCCCTTTGATATAACACTAATCTCCTCTAGATACTTTCTTGCTGACCATAAAATATGTACCCCCCTTGATATTAGACTAATCTTCCCCTAGATATTACACTAATCTCCCCTAGATACTTTTTCGATGACCATCAAATATATATCCCTCCTAGATATTAGACTAATCTCCCCCTAGATACTTTTTCAATGGCCATCAAATATGTATCGCCTCTAGATATTACACTTATCACTCTAGATACTTTTTTAATGACCATCAAATATGTATCCCCCTAGATATTAGACTAATACCCCCAAGAAACTTTTTTTCTATGACCATCAAATATGTATCCCCCTAGATATAACATTAATTTATATCTAGATATTTTCTGGATAGCCATCAAATTTATATCCCCCTTCGATCTTACACTAATCTCTCCCTCAATACTTTTTGTATGACTCTGAAATGGGTATCCCGCCTAGAAATCATACTTATTTCCTCCTAGATATTTTTGATGGCCATCAAGTATGTATCCCCCTTGATATTACACTAATCTCCCCCTAGATAATTTTTCGATGGCCATCAAATATGTATCCCCCATAGATTTTAGACTAATCTTCCCCTAAATACTTTTTGTATGACTATGAAATGGGTATCCCCCCTAGAAATCATACTTATTTCCTCCTAGATATTTATGATGTCCATCAAATATGTATCCCCCTTGATATTACACTAATCTCCATCTAGATACCTTTTTAGCTGGCCATCAAATATGTATCCCCTAGATATTAGACTAATCTCTCTCTAGATACTTTTTCGATGGTCATCAAATATGTAACCCCCATAGATATAAGACTAATTTTCTCCTAGATACATTTTCGGTGGCCATAAAATATATATCTTTCTAGATGTTATACTAATCTCCCGCTAAATACTTTTTGATGGCCATCAAATATGTATCCCTCCTTGATATAAGACTCATCTCCCCCTAGATACTTTTTCAATGGTCATCAAATATGTATCTCCCCTAGATATTAGGCTATTCTCCCCCTAGATATTTTTTCGATAGACATCGAAAATGTATCCCACCTTGATATTACACTAATCTCCCCTAGATACTTTTTCTATGGCCATCAAATATGTCCCCCCCCCCCAGATATTAGACTAATCTCCCCCTAGATACTTTTTTATGGCCATCAAATATGTATCTCCCCTAGATATTACACTAATCTCCCTCTCGATACTTTTTCGATGGCCATGAAATATATATCCTCCCTAGATATCATACTTATTTCCCCCTTGATACTTTTTCTATGGCCATCAAATCTGTATCCCCCTAGGTATTACACTAATCTCCACTGGATACTTTTTCTCAGACCATCAAATATGTATCCCCCCTACATATTACACTAATCTCCCCCTAGATACTTTTTCTATGGCCATCAAAGATGTATCCTCCCTAGATATTACACTAATTTCTATCTAGTTATTTTCTGGATAGCCATCAAATTTGTATCCCCCTTCGATATTTCTCTAATCTCCCCTATATAATTTATGCATGCATTTGTCATCAGATATGTATCCCCCTAGATAACACACTTATCTATTCCCCCTTTTTGTACAATTTCAGTACAAAATACTGAGGATTGAATTATTGATGTATATATAAATATATGTATGCTTCCAAAATCTTAAAACTATATGGTCCATAGTGGGGTGAAAGGTTTGATGTTGTGAAAAAGAGTTAAATTGAAAGATAACCATGTGTGATAATTTACAGATATCATTACGATTCAGAATTCATGCACGGTAAAGTTTTGATGTTTTTGATCTATGCAGGTTTAAATGAAAACATAACTGCAGAAGTCCATTCACAATATTACTAATAACGCTGTTGAAATGTTAAATGAATTTGTAGACCACATCAACATTATTTTTTTTTTAATTATTTTAAGGGTTTTAATGCATAAGTACATATTTCACTGTATGATTGCTTTAGTGGTTGATTTACTGCCACAATTCATTTTGAACTCTTAATTATTATTTTTACACTTAAATTATGATACATGCATTCCATATTTCTCAAAATATTGTTAACTTTTGGTGGTGAAAAACATATTAAAAGCTCTTCTTGATTCGTCAGTATGGAACATTACAGCACATATTAAAGATATTTACTTTATTGTCTCCCCTAGGATATTTTATGAGCACCTTACGTGCATGTACAGTAGTATTTTATTTTAAAGATGATTTAATTGAAAATTGATAATGATTGAATACAATTAATTTTCAAATTCATATATATATAATAGTAGATAGTCGGATGTTGACGCATTAAACACAAAAAACGCTGAATGATGTTATATAAATTTGTACAGGTAATTTTTCAAAACTCATATTGGCAGCTTAATGTTCAACCCAATCCAATAAATCTCTGTCTGCCTCTGTGTCTGCATCCATAAAATGCTAAAACAAGATCAGGTCCCCACCTATTGTATTAAATGTTGTGTGGATGAAGGTATCATACATCCATTTTGTATTTATCAAAATTAAATGCTACCTAGAGTCCTCAGAAAATCCCGGATAATTATATTCTTTCTTCTACATGTGCATGCATATTTCAAATTAATGTCAATTATTGATCATGGTATTGTATAATGTATTTCATGTTGATCAATGCACTTTAACAAACTAATTGATGATTAAAAATATATATATATATCACATGTATACTCCATTTATTTATTGAAAAATATTAGGTTTCCAATTTGCAATAACATTTATATCTGCAGGCATGTTAATAATGCTTCATTGTATTAATGATCGAATCATATTGGAACATTATATATCAGCATAATATACCATGGTATTAATAAAGTTTCTGATTGTCAATTTAATTTAATTGTTTATTATTTTGTGATCACATAAAATTAATTAAAAAATTTCTTACATTAGTTTTTAGATATTATCAATTCTCTATAATCATTATATAATCATTATTATTTCCTTATTATATTACACTTATTTGATAGTGAATGCAATTAGTTGCACTTTTGTACACTGTAGCTTTAATTGTGTATACATAAAATGCAAGTTTCATAATATACATCTGTACACTAAAAATGTATAATGCATGTGTAATTATATATTCAAAACAAATTTTATCTCATGGTTTGGTTTGGGATAGATATTCTCACGGTTGTGATTATGTGGTAGATACACACAGGTAATTTTTATAGGTGCCCTCTACCTGTATCAGCGTCAGGTGTGACCCCCCACTGTGCTGTTATGTAATACAGGTAGACCAGATGTAATTTACTACCTGTACAGTCACCTTGTCACCTAATTATAGGCATATACCGCTATTTTCCGTTTATTTTCTTAACATTACCAATCTTTATTTTGAAAGCATAAACAGACCATGGGGGATACTTTTTTGATGGGCAGAAAAAGTATCCAGATACTTTCTTGATGTGGGATACTTTTTTGATATGACAATAAACACTAATGTTATGGATAAAAAAAACAAAAGTATGTAAAAATTCGCGCTTTTTTACAATGGTAATGGTTTACTGAGGTAAAGTTGCAAAGACACTGTATTAACCATACGCTTATATAGATCACATATACTCGACATCGGTCTTGTTTGTTTTACAGCCCATCGACAACTAGGGTCATTTAGGGCCAAACTACTAATCATGCATTAGTTTTAAAGCTCCAGATAGAAGATAAATAATGACTGCGCCTAAAAGATCAGGATAAGACATAGAACTAAAACACAGATCGCACATTTTGATTTTATTAAAGAGATTGTATGGAATAAAACACAGGAGAAAACTCATGCACAATGTTGATGAAACGTGTCATGAGTTAAAAACTGTCTGAAAGGCCTGATCTTAAATTCTTTTATAATAGGCAGTATACAATATAATTATTTTTCTCATACCTACACGTGTAATACTGGCTGGTCCAGGGCAATACACTCATGTCGCCTGAGGCTGTATTGTATGGCTACCAATGCAATAAAGCTTCGTGACGTTATAGCGTTAATAAAATTACTTTTTTTGGGTACATATTTAACATTTTTTTTGCATAAAATAGGATGGATTTACATTAAAAGATACCAATAATGGGAATTGAGTTAAAAATATCATACAATTTTCATGTATGGAGAATTGACTCGCAATCCCGTTTCTTTCGAATGGATTTGAAAATGGCGGAAAATCATAGTAATTAAATTGCAATAAAATGTCGTGGTATGATAGAAAATACTCTTTCATACGGAAAGCCTCGGGTTTTACAACATTGTGTGACTATCGGGTAGAATATCCCTATTCTTCATATCTACATATGAAAGAGTCTTATAATATAGTAGGTAATTGAAGCAGCCAGCTTCAAATTATTTGTGCTTGACATATAAGAGCCAGTTCTGGTTAGGATATTCTTTCTTTTCTTTTATTTAGAATGATTTGTAAGTCTCACTTAGAATAGTTGTCAGATTTCACCAATTTGAAACAAATTGTAACAATCTAGAAAGTTGAATATTCTGAAGTGGGAGTTGACTTAGTTCGATATAGACCATAGCATTACACGTAGATTTTTAACACCAAATACGTTTTTACAAAATTCTAAATGTACCTTTTCAACTTCTACTGCATTGTAGGTACCCCATATTTCACACCCATAGCTTTTGTTTGCTTGCTTGTTTGATTAATTAATGCCATATTAACATCCAGGGTCATGAAAGATCGGCCTCCCACGTACAGAAGAGAATGTATGCGGTGTGTATGAAGTGTGCAGTGTGTGTTTTCGGAGACTACGGTATACACGTAGTCCAGTGTCTGAAAAATAATTGTTAAAATTGTACCGTGAAAATAGTAATTTTGTTAACGCGGTGACATCACGATGGGTAGCCATGCAATACAGCTTGAGGCGGCAGGAGTGTATTACACGTGTAAGTATGAGAGAAATATATATATATATATAAGAAATAAAAACAATAACGACTGACTTTGTTTTTATTTCTTATAGATTTCGTCCGTAAGGATTTTTCTTTAAATTTATCATATATATATATATATATATGTGTGTGTTTGTGTGTGTGTGTGTGTGTGTGTGTGTGTGTGCTGAGTTGTCTTTCCTTATGTTTTAGATGTTAGACTCATATTTATTTCGCTGCCTTGCTACATGGATGTTTATTTCTTTCTGTGCTCTAGTAAATTGTTTACACTTGCTATTCCAGCCACTGCTTTCATTGCGCGCATTATTTTTGAACTATTCAGACTTTAATTTTCAGTGTGCATGACTTTGGTTTGTTTTGTATCGTTTTATTTTATATCTCCATTTTTGGCATTTGTCCTTCTATACCCCTCAACTATACTGGAAATGTCCGATTCCGGAGATCGAGCGATGGAAGAACAGCAACAGCAAGGGATGGAACAGCAACATTGGATACCTTCTCCAATTTAGGAGTGAAGCTAAAGTTTAAGACGCCGGCTGAATGTGCAAAGACCACAATGGACTCAATCTGTAAATGAGGTACAGCAGAAGAATGAAAGAGAGAGAGAATGAAGTACACTGTAGGTATGCGCGTTACGTCGTAGGATTCGATCACGCGTAGCCTATTTCAAGTGTCATTGACCAAGTATATGTTTACCTGCATTCTCTGCCATGATGCGCATGAAGCTTCCTAGCTTGTTAACACCAACCGGTTGGCATTTATACCACTTGTTGGATTTTTCTGTGTTGGTATTTGTTGCTGTATAAAATGGATCGTCAGTGTTACAGTAGGTGCGTGGCCGACGAGATTTATACATTTTGTAGTTGGCGACTGGACAGCGAGTCTGGTTCTCGGGGGTAGCCCAGGCACGGGGAGGGCTCTTACATTTTAGGATTTGACCCAGGTCTGGTTTTGGTTTGCCTCTCGTTAAATTCTATATACTCATGATATTCAGTATCACGACATAACTTGACATCTCCCCACTTCATAAATGGACAGTATTTAACAGCCAAACCGTTCGGAGTAACGTTTCTGGATTTTTTTGTACCAAGCTGTCCAGTTTCGTATAATTTGTCGATATCAGTGTCTGAGATAGCTTTTGTCTTTTTGGCTTGATTCCCCTTGCCCTCCAGTTTTAACTTTTTTTTGTTTACAACGAATTACCTCCATTACCTTTTTAAATTCTATGCTAGAAGCTAGCTGCTTTCCGTAATCTTTTGTTTTTAGATATCTATCAATACTACATTGAATTCCACGGATGGACGATGGTTCGTACCCCTCTCCCTTTTGATTTCGTACATTCATGAAATACATGCAAAGCTATTTTATTAGATGTTGAGGAAGGATTTGCTGAATTTGACGCTTTTCGTTCAACCTGTTTTGCAAATACCGATGCAGATTATTTACATCACTATCGGTTTTCTTTCTAGTATTTTTATTTACCTCTTGGTCTTTAAATCCAGCGACATCGAAATCGTCCAGTAAATCGCGATCGTCACACGTAATGTCTGGAGTCTCTTCATTTTCATGTACAGGTAAGCCTAACGATGATGGAGTTTGTGTTTTAGACATACAAAATGTAAGTTTAGAAGAAACTGGCATAGTTAAACTCTCACTGGTATTAAGAAAAGACGACGACTGTGTCGTTGTGATTGACGGGTCTTGTCCAGGACACGACGGTACGACATCAAATTTGTACCTTGGTTCCGTCACTATATGAACAGAATCTAATTGAATTTGGTACCTGTCAAAACCAAACTGTTCCCCCTTTTTAGAAATTGCCTTAATGGCACCCCTTTGACCACCGACAAGCCTGATTATGTCGCTTATCGAGCAGACGAGCAATGTAAACACCAGCACGTGCTATTGACTCACGTGTTTAAAAAGTAGTTCCGGTCAAAGTTCGCCGTCTCAGCCAATCAGAATGCGTGCAGGGTTTATACCACGTGTGGTATAAACAAATTGTTAATAAACAGCCGTGCTGTTTAACTAATGGCCTGAGAGTGGAATAACACGAAGTATTGTGGTAGAAATATATAAACGTATATATTTATATCTGTGTGTGTGTGATGAGTTGTTTTTCTTTATTTCATCTTCGTTGGAGATGTTAGACTCATATTTATTTCGCTGCCTTGCTACATGGATATTTATTTCTTTCTGTGTTCGAGGAAATTGTTTACACTTGCTATTCCAGCCACTTTTTTCATTGCGGGCATTACTTTTGAACTATTCAGACTTTAGTTTTCAGTGTGCATGACTTGGGTTCGTTTTGTATTGTTTTATTTTATATTTCCATTTTGGCATTTGTCCTTCTATACCCCTCAACTATACTGGAAATGTCCGATTCCGGAGATCGAGCGATGGAAGAACAGCAACAGCAAGGGATGGAACAGCAACATTGGATACCTTCTCCAATTTAGGAGTGAAGCTAAAGTTTAAGACGCCGGCTGAATGTGCAAAGACCACAATGGACTCAATCTGTAAATGAGGTACAGCAGAAGAATGGAAAATGCCGGATCAGGACTGTTCATAGAACTCTCTTGCTACTTATTGGTTCTCATCTGCTTCAAATACCAGAGGAGCCGTGTGCACCAAAACCACTGCCTTGAAAGATGCCAAGACGGAATTGCCCTCAATGACAAAAACCAGAAATCAAGATCGCTGTCAGCGAGTAACATGGTGGTTGCTGTTGATACAGAACTGGAGGCGCAGAGGGAATCTGTTGATGAACTAACGGAAAATTGATAAGAAAGACCAAGATGAGGATCATGATTCCAGTATCAGCATCACCGATGGTCAGGAGCTGCAGAGTCCGAATCCGAGAGTGAGAAAACTGGTACAGTGGAGTTCCCAGTCCCAGCCAGGAGGTCAAATCGCAGTAAACAATCTCCCACTTGGCAAAGAAATGTAGAATTTCTCATGTCACAGACATGGAATAGGACTGAGCCCGATTGGTTGACCCGTGCCAACTTTATACGGACATTAGTGCTGGAGGGCATATTTGACTCCAAGTCTAACAGAGTGGCTGGTGCGTTGATATGTGCCACAACAGGAGCAAACCAAGAACCTACAGAGGATTTTTTTTTCTATAAATATATGTAAAATGACATACCAAGTGTTCCATAAGATCAAAGTAAAACACATTTTATCTTCATCAGTCATGTCAATGTAAAAGTTACATTGCGGATCAAAGCAAGAGAACTATAGGGCATATTTTGTCTAACAGGGCATTCTAGAGATTAACAAAATCACGTTAGAATTGAAATAAAAAGTATGATAAACTTTATAGTCAAGGTCTTAAGAACATACCCAAATATAGAACAACATATATGAGCACCAGGGGAAGTATAGATTTAATGTCAAACATGTAAATGAGATAAGGCAAAACAGAAAATACTTAAATTGTTGAATCAATGTCCTTTTTCAACTACCTATGACGTTTCCATTTAAGAATATATAATGAATTTATCCCATAGCAAACTATTAGAACATAAGCATTATGAGACTATTGTTGATATAAATGTTCTCAAAACACATTATTTTTTCAAAGTAAAATTAACCTGTCAGAATGAAATTGCTGAGTAAATTTGTGACACGCATTTTGGTCCCATTCTTACTGCAAATTGTACTGCATATCATACCATGCCTAATGAACGATATTCAGTAAAGTTTTTGCAGCAAACCAAATTTGGGTCACAAATTCATTCAGCAATTTTACTTTGACATAATAATTTACTTTAAAAAATAATGTGTTTTTACAAGATATATTCAAATATTTCATTTTACAAACTTTTAACATATCAGAACCTGTAAAGTACATTTAATATTTTTAATAAGTCCTTAAAATGAATATATGCTGTATTCCGTGTCTTTTTCTGTACAATAACGTCAAGTAGCATCAAGTAAAAACAAGAAAGAAATATAATATAAGGATTATATGAGTTGTATATGCCATAATGTTCATACTGATAGATCGAGCAGAGCTGTCATATATAATTAACAACCAAAACTTACCAACATTTACAATATATAGTTTTTAATTTTACACGGACAAATCAGAGCTCATATTTATTTCTACAGAGCAGTGAACAGAGTGACACATGTGCTGTCGCATCATGAAGCCAAGTGGTGGTCTATCATTTCATTTCTTATTTTAACAATTAATAATTGTAAAGTTCTGTTACTTGTACAGATATATTTCCATAATAACATACATAAAACACTAAAAGAATAACAGAACTGTGTTGTTGTGTATGTTTATAAGGCATCATACATTTCTTTTACGAAATCAACTAGCAGGATTCGAGAACCTTCTTACGTAGTAACATGTGGAACGCGAAGATTTTCGAGGAATGAATCATTGCTCGTTTTCTTTGAATCCATTAATTCAAGTTTGAAATGCTGGCTTCCTGAAGCTGAATACTTTATATAAAGTGCATTGTCGATCTCAAGTTGTGTGTGTTCATGATGAAATATAACGATTGGAGTTTCCGTGGCACCTGAAAAAATATCCATAATGGTAGGTAATTTCTTGTTATTTTTTTTTCAGAAAGAAAGGGTACGTTATTGTCACAGCAAATCAAGTATAATATTGTTATATTTTATATCTTATGATTGCCCTCAAATTCTTACGAACACATCACTGTTTCTGGACAGCATAAATCGCATATACTCTAACCCTAAACCCTTGAATTGACCATACTGAAAATGATAAGATAAAAGGGTATAAAGAAAGTAAAACAAAACGATAGGGTGTTCTCTAAACCTTGTCTTTGGATTGGAAATTATATACATATACACATTTCGATGCCTTATACGACGTGTACACTTTCATATCTATCAGATAAACGAGCAGGAAGCACAAGTTCACAATTATGTATTTACAATGTATCAGACTTATATGTATGCATAGTTTAATAACACAATGATTGAAACAGTATAATTAAAACTTACATTTCTTCAACTCGTCAATGTCTTTCCTTGTAAACCTTGATTTATGGGCTATCCCTAGCCACTTAGTAAGATCATTTTGGTCATTGTCTTGAAAACTAAAATACAAATCGCGTTTTTCCAAGAGAGATTGAAGTGGCGCTTGTATCTTTTTAACCCAGTCACTTGGGGTTCTATATGGATCTAAAAACACTGGAACTGAAAAGAAAATTAGTTTTGTATTGTATCTAAAATCATATTTGAAACTAAAATGCACAAGTCATATGTGAGATGCATTTGCTTTGATAACATGGGTATATAGTACATTTAAGGTTTAACATCATGTTTAAACGCGCACTTTTGTTTGATTATATATTACTGCTTAAGATGTCTATGTATACTCCAATAGTTATTTCCACAAAAATAGGGGAACCAATGCATGTCATCAAACGGCTGTATTTTGGTTGGAAAATGTAGAGTTGTATCTTAAGAAACCTCTATACACTCTAATTCGATCTCTTGATATCAAGTGTCAATTTAAAAACTGTCCGACTTTTTTTCATTTCCTTATGAAGTACACTGATATTTTTCTGCTACGTCGAGTTACTGGACTGAACATTCCTACAGACTTTAATTCGTTCTCCATCCAATTTTCTTACGTGTTACTTCGTTGAGTTGACGATGTTTCACTTACATTTAGCACTTCACATTTACTCCATCAAAAACACTGACTTTTAATATACTTTTTCATCAAAGAACAGACAAATGGGAATGCGACTTAAACCTTGACGTTCGGTTCGGTGATCTAATTGACTTAATGTTTACATACAAATCATGTCATGACTGAAACAAACCTGGTTTTGGAGATTTATTTGCTCTCGTAGTGTCACCTGAAAACGAAAAGTGCCTTTTGTTATCATAAATTAATTTCCATGTTCCAAATATATTCCACAACTCAAAATCAAATGATTGATTTATAGTTAAGAGATTATTGTTTATTGTCCGTTGTGTCACTTAAAATTAAAATAAGTTAATAGTTTATATATGTATATATATAAATAAAGTCCTTTTGAATGAAAGATTTCTGGTTAAGCGGTGATAATTGTTTGATGTTAAAATGATATATAATGTGTCTGAGGGAAGTCGAGTATGACGTTATATCGTTGAAATATTGTATGCGTGGTAAGGCATCAAACCAATAAGTCACAGTCAATGATGAATTGATAATATAAACCCTGTTGATTTCACCCAAATGATGAATATATTTTATAATAAATCACATCAGAAATCGTTAATGTTACTTAGCAATCGTACGATTGAGGTACATGTATCAATAAAGGTTTTGAGTACGCACATGTGTTAATAAAGTTGTAGCAAAGTAACGTTTTTAATAAAACTATCATGTCCCTTCGGTCATGCGTATGATAGATTAATAGACGTAAGGGGTGATAACTCTAGGTAAGGTCGCCTTCTTTCAAAGCGATTCTGAACGATTGGACCATGTATATATAAATGAGTCATATTCATATTGACAAGACTATAATTGAACACCTTTGCGTGTTTGACCCTTCTCACTTGAATGCAGGTCAAGGTTATAAATTCAGCATGCTACTGATTTATGCCCAAAATCATATTCCTGGGCCTCCTCGTTATTGACAAAAAGTTATTTAAATATTGTAGCGTATTACACTCTTAATAACTTAAATGAAGGTCAGGAAACCGTTCTTTTTTGTTATTTTTTTAAATTTTTTTCCCAGGCACATTCTTATAGAACAGTAATACATTGCCTAATCCTTACTTAGAAAACAAACATATCTCTATCTGAATCTTCATAGCTATATTTTTTATCTTACATACAAAAACACACCATTTCAAATAATTTGTTCCATTTTCCTTTACCAGAAGACCTAGTGTTATGTTCACAAAGTATTCATTAAAATTGTAAAAACTTAATGAGTAAGGACAAAAGGTCATTGAAAAATAACACTCTTCTTATACCAGTGTTTATAGAATGTTCCTATCCACTATGAAATCCTTATTGTACCAGATGGGTGTTTTCAATTTTTCTGATGTATCATGATAATTTAACTGTATTTGTTTCTCAAGAATTAAAAACGTCATTCCAAAATTGATTATTACATTTAGATTCACATTATTCAATGCATCCTACTCCACTATCAGCCATTATTCTCATCTTAATACTTTTTTCTAGAATAATTTGCCATTTACTTGATCTTGTTTATAATCTTCTGATCCATGTTAACTTAAGGGCTCTAATAAAAGAGTACAATGTATATATATATCATTCTAATTCCTCCTTTGGTGTATTCCTTTAACATAATATCCCTCTTAACCTTGTCTATTCTACTGTTCCAAAGGACATCATACATTTCCGAGTTAAGTGCTTATATAAATGACATAACAGAATTTGGCAATGCTATAAACAGGTGATTAAGCTGTGCGATTAGTAGTGATTTAATAACTCGCACTTTACCGATAGGTGTAAGTATTCATTTATTCCAGGTATTCAAAATTGATTTAAGTTTAACAAGTTACTTGTCATAATTCATTTTTTACCATTCTATGTAATTCTGTAAAACTCCTTTTTCCCCAATGTAAGTTCCATTTTGGACAAAATTGTTGATCACTATATGTCTTATTCCCTATCCAAATTACTTTCAGTCTTACCATTGGTTACTTTTAAGCCATATATTTCTGCATATCTTTTTCAATTCATTCAAATTTATCCTTAATGCTTGTCTTGACCCATCTTGAATAATTGATATGTCATCAGAATACTGGGATAGTAATATACGAGTGTCTTCAATGTTTATACCCTTAATATTTATATTATTTCTGATTGTAATCCCTAACATTACAGCACAGAGAATACACAAGTATGGTGAAATAGAATAAACTTGTCGGCATCCTTGATAGATAAGAATAAAAGGAGACAAATCCCCCTCCCCGATTAACAGATGAATGATACCCATTATGAAAAACATGAACCATTTTCGTACATCATTTCCAAAATTAAAGAAATCAAGTACTTTATCAATAAAATCCCAACTGACTGAATCAAAAGCTTTTTCAAAATCCACATTTAATAACATGCCCAGAGTATCATTTTCATCTGCTCATGCACGACTTTTGAAGGTGGCTGCCAACGGCTGAGCACGAGCACGAGCACGTCTTCCCACTGCCTGGGACCGTATAGGTTGCTAATGTATGTAAGATTGCTATTGAATGTTCTATGGACATCACTGAGTTGGCAGCTACCATCAATAGCTGTGCACGAGCACGTCTTCCCACTGCCTGGGACCGTATACGACTAACAATGTATATAATAAGATTGCTATGGAATGTTCCATAGGAACAACTAAGATGGCAGCCACCTTCAAAACTCGTGCACGAGCACGTCTTCACACTGCCTGGGACCGTATACGCTGATAATGTATATAAGATGTGTTATTTGAACCGGAAATACAGTTTCCGACATAGAGCTCAGGACTCGTTCCCCTAGTTAGTATTATGCTTTAAGTGAATTATATAAGTGTCAAATTCTTATTTTTTACTTCTTATCCATCGGAGATAAAAGGTAGATAAATTTGAGCGCAACTAAAGATTTGGTATCATCAGTAAAATAAATCATTATCGACAGTAAAACTCTCAAATGACTCATAAAGATATGTGCTTTAAATATTTACTTGAAAACTCCGAAAAATTATAGTTATTCCAAAGAATTAAACAAAAAATGATATTATTTCGCTGCATCCGTCAAAACAGGTGACGCTTGAATGACGAATAACTGTCCAATTTTACTTTGCTTAAAACAAATGAAATCTGTTGATACAAAGTTAAATAAACAATATTTCTTTTAGTACTATTTGAAAAAATATCGACGTAAGATATGTTGAAATATTAATGCCTTGAGAATGCAAAGAGTATAATTAATTACTGCATTCATGTATTATCTATTAAAATTTAATAGATATAAATTATCATGTTTTCCAGAGAAAACAAATTATGTTATCGAGTAGCTGTATGTCTTCTCTTTTTACTTTTATTTAAATTGTTATTTCTTGTATCCTATTCATTATACTGTGAATAGTACTTAAGAGTTTCCTCCCCTACAACAATGAAATAGTACGTGCGTGTACTGTTCATTACCATAATTCAATAGTGGAAACTGACGTTAGAAGCAAACCGATTTACAATCAATATCTTCCATCTATATTTTATTAATTCCGTTTAATCTAATTATTTATTTACTTTGTTTGGGGGGGGTGTTTTGTTTTTTGTTTTTGCTTTTTTACATATATATAAACCTTGGGTTGTCTCTGTGCTCTGAATTGTTCTTGTTCAAAGACACTTCTTTTGTATGCGTTTTGATCAAAGCTAGACATTAAACGGTATTCATTAGTACACAATGAAAGCTGGAGATAATCCGGTCCGCTGAAGCTGGCATAGTCTATGTTACAATTTATTTTTAAGATTCTAAATGGTAGGTATAAAAATCAACACTTGATGCTGGACCAGGTACATACTTAGTCCCTTACATCGACCCGGGGTGCCATATAGTAACCCATTCTCAACTATCTAGGGAGTATTATATAGATAATTAATACACGTTTTGTAACAGCATAAGAAACAAATCTGTTGAAAACGCAAAAATAAATCGACTGAAAGGGGTTACACGTTCAAAGGTCAAGATCAATATTGTTTGTCTGTTGAGCATTATCTTATTACATTAAAAAGCATCAAAGTAATCCCACATAAATATGTCAGTGACTGTAAATAATATGTCAATGGAATATGTTGAAAGTGAAAATTGAAATTTGTCAGTGACAAATGGCCCAAGAATAATTATGTCTGAGGTTACGGTCACTGAATCACATTCTCTGATTTTAACCAAATCTTGTTGCATCTTAGTGAAGATATTGTGCGATATGATTGCGACGCTGTTCAGAAGTAGTTAATTAGACTTAATGATTTGTTTCCAATCAAGCAAGGAGTTCATTATCTCTTTCTTGAAATCAAACATATTGTTCAAAATATTGCCATATCAATTTGCATAATGTATATTGATGTGGACTTGCTTACTGTAGAGTGGGATACATGTACCATGGATCAGTTTTTTAGCAAGGCTGCAAAGTTATCTAAAGAAAAAGTTACTGTTAAAGATAAGATAATTTCTAGAGATAGATTATCATTTAAAGGGTTTGTGACACAAAAAAGGGATAATTTGTCTATAGATTGGTTGTCTTAAATCCTCGCTGAAATTATATAGCAGCCCAGGGCTTGTGTGTACACATACCGATATAAATGGGCAAAGCGTGGGCCCATTTGAGCAGCTTCTGATATGCAAAACCAATTGCGATAACGAGGCAGAGCTGGTACAACGCAAATGGTCACCGATGTTAAATGACCAGATACAAAAACAGCTAAACTTTTGCTAGGACTACCCTAAAAATGGCGCGTGAAACTTTAATTACACATGTGATCATACTTCTCGGTGATTTTCTTGCTTGATAATTTCAGGGGTCTGTACCTATGTATATTTTAGAGAGTTTTTCTTTATTTGGGAAAATATTTACATAAAACTGGAGAAACACAGCACAATTTTTCTAGGTGAAGATACTCTGATTTGGACCCAAATGTAACTAAAAGTTATTCTTCGTGTAGAGTAAAACTGTATATATTGTTATAGAAAAGAGAAGTTAAGTATTAAGCAGACGAAACATACCTACACGAAAAATACTCAATAAACGTTGATAATTTGACTGTCCACTTTGTATCTATATTGTAATTCATACTTATTCATTTCAGCAAAATTATTCATCACTTCCATTGCATGATATGATAGCAAATGCACATTGAAACGATAACTCAGGAAATCATTATTAATGAGTACCGCAGAAGACTTAAGCATACATTTTCAATTATCATTCTAGCAGTGTTGGAATTTTATATCATAGTAATCTGTTTTAGAATGTTAGTAAATGACACCAGTGACAGCAACACCCTTCGCTGCATTCTAATATATAAATATAAACAGAAATAAATCTAAAATTGCATTTATAAGTTGATTAAATTATACATCTATTTGTAAAAAGCAAGATAGAATAATTTATTAGTTTTAATCTGATAAGTTAGTGTATCAATTTTATCTTAAATCTCACCTGCATCGCCCCATGTGAGTTCTATAGGTACACCTAAAGGTTAGCAGTACAATTGTACCTGTTTTGTTTACTCAAGCAAAACAACAAAACTGAATCAGTGTTTTATTTCAGGGCGTACTGCACAATTATGTTTAAACATGTATACACGTATATACATTTAAGAATACATTTTTTTTCAGATGACTCAGATGACACCACCAACGTAACAGAATATCCAAAAACAGGTTTTGTTTTTATAAATCTATAAATGATATAATTTTGATGTTTAACATTCGGTTTGTAATATGATCAATATATATCAAGGTTCAAGGGTCATATTCTATTTGTCTTATTTTATATATGTGTGGTTTTGTTTTCAAATCACTCAGAACTATATAATATACCAATTTAACACCAATATTATACCTCTTTTTGTTCTTTTTTTTTACACGGGCGTTTGAAATAAAAAGAATATAACAATGAACAGTTAGAAAAAAAGTTTTAATATTCATATTTTTTCATTATTTATTCTAAATAAACATATAGAAGGAAAAGGAATCTAGATAAAATGCTAGTTACTTTTATTGAATAATGTTTTTTTTCAAAACAAAAACATTTTATTCCCCAAACATGTTAACACTGGAAGGCTAACAAGGTTGGGGCCTTGGGGCAGCCCCTCAATATAAATAATGTCCCAACACAGGGGGCTCACTCCACACACAAATACCACGAGCGCAAAGTCTAAACATACTGTCAAAAAATTAGTCAGTAACACTAGAAAATAGCAATACTAAATATGATACCTTGTTTATTTTTGTGGAATTTAATAGAACAATGTTAAATAAATAATATCTCGTGTGTTCTTGTAATATGATACAATCTATATTTTACACATGGAGATGATGTTCATTTCAACATCCCCTCGTCTATCAAAAAGTATACTTGACTAGTAGTACTGATTGTGATTTCATCTTTTGTTATTCATGGTTGACAAAATATGTATGGAAGTGATGAATATATTTTTTTTTTGTATTTTTTTTTTATTTTTGAAGAGATTTTACATGGGTACAAAAAGCATTTACATATGATATTCAATATTCATTATTTAAATCGTAATATTCATTTATAAACTTTGAACTTGTCTAATACTGTAAACCAAGTTATTTACAAGGGTTGCTTGATATAATGCACTCTCAAGGTGTTCATTGAAAAAAAAATCAAAATTTACTCTCTCTGTAGATATGTATATATGCATTATAATATTAATTAGTTATTATGTGTTTTCACAAATATATAATACTCGACTGATTATATCAAATCTGAAAAGGGAAAAAAAAAATTTGCCGTGTAGACAAAGATGGTTTACAGTACCAGGTATTCCCTATACAATATGATAGTAATTTCCTGAGTTTTAATTGAACGATTAATGACAGAAATTTGCAAGTTGCACCCTTTTAGAAAAGCAAAAGAAGAGATTAAGTAAAAAAGAAGAATAGTAGAAAGAACTGAGAGAAGGAAGAAGTGGCAATGGACTGACAAGGCTCATTATTCTTAATGACATTTAGAAAATCATATGTAAAATGATTAGATACCACAAACAAGATCATGCAAAAAAGAAATTAAAGTATATTAAGAGAAAAAAGTTTAAAAAGTGACATTATTCTAAAAAACTTCCCATTTTCTCCACTCATTGACAAATTTCATAATATGTGTTTCACCCTTGGTAGTTGCAATGTATTTTTCAGTCCTGTACATATCCTTCAAAAGATTTTTAAACGCATTCATTGATAAACCAATTTGGAGACATCTAGCACTATAAATATATTGCTTTAGTACTAAAATGACAACATTATCTGTATAAATTTTTACAATTAGAGAGTCCAAAAATGAAAAGATTCCTTATTAAACGAAAATGGAATTAAAAGCATCTCTAATATGGATTCAAATATTGAAAGGAATAACTGAACATTTTCACAGTCCCATAATGTATGAACTATAGTCTCAATTTCAGTTTTACATCGATGACAGTAAGGAGTGTCTACAAGGCCTATTTTAAACAGATATGAATTTGTGGTTAAAATATACTGATTAATTCTAAACTGAAGCCACTGCAATCTTGTGCTTCTGGTACTGATAAAAGGAATAATGTATTTTTGTCTCCATTTTTTGATTGGTCAAAACCAAAAAAATCATCCCATTTTTTTCTTCCTGTAGCAACAGTAGTGTTCTGGCAAAGTGCCTTATAAAAATCACTTGCTCCTTTTTTATGCTTAACAAATATTTCTAAATTTTTTGGGATTAATGGGTAATTTTAAAATCCTATTGGAAATTTCATCTGATGAGAAAGTTTTTTTAATGGCATTGATTACACCTTGATATGTAAGAAAATCTGTATGCATTTAAATTTCTGATTTAAACTCATATAGACTGTAAAACACAACATTTTCACTATTTTATATCCATCATTCATGAATACAACACCTTCTGAAACCATTCTTTATAAAAAAAACTTTTATTGTTAATTTTTATTGATTTATATTGCCAAATAGGAACTTTAAGAACATTATCATTTTTCTTTTTAATATTTTCAGACTTTAAAGTAAGTTTACACCAACTTTTGAAAACATCTTTCCAAAACAGGTTTTTACAGTTTTGTTGACATTTTGAAATATAATCACTACCACAATGCGCTAATATGTTTTCATTACCAAACCTTTTTAAAGTACAAGCTCCATTTCCCTCTGATGTATACAACCTACGTATCCATGTTAGTTTCAGAGAGTCAATAAAAGGTTTCTAAATGAATCATTTTAAGTCCACCCTCATGGAAAACTTTTAATAGTTATATATCTTTTATCTTCTCAGATTTACCATTCCATAAAAGTTATAGAGTTCTGTATTCATTTTTTTTAAAAATAGGCTATCCGGATTTGGCAATGCTATGAATAGGTGATTAAATTGAGATATCAAAAGGAGACTTGATAATATGTATTTTGCCAACAGGTGTGAGATTTCTTCTCTTCCAGTATTTATCAAAGATTTAAGTTTAACTAATTTTTTATCATAGTTTAGTCTTGGGATTCTATGTAAATCAACACTGAAGTCTATACCTAAAACTGTAAATTTTGTTATACCCCATTGCAAATTTCCATTCTGGGAAATATTATATCATCACTATTATTTTTTACTACCAATCCACACAACTTGTGTTTTTGCTTTTGTTTATTTTTAGACCAGATATTTTTGCAAAGTTATTAAGCTCGTTCATAGATTCCTTCAAAGATATTTTCCTACCGTCTAAAATAAGGGAAGTATCATCCGCATATTGAGAAAGAACTATTGGAATACTCTCTATATTTATACCTTTGATATTCTTATTCTTTCTAATTCTAATCGCAAGTATTTCGACACAATAAAATAAATATATAGGGAGCAATAGGATCACCCTGACGACAGCCTCTTTTTGACTTCAAAAGAAGTTGAAAGATTTCACCTTGATTTATATAAGAAAGAGCATTAGAGTGCAAACTTTTATCCATTTACAAATATCGGGACCAAAATTAAAAAAAGAGAGAACCCTGTTAATAAATTTCCAACTAACAGAATCAAAAGCCTTTTCAAAATCTATAATTAAAAGCATACCAGGTATATTGATATCTTCTGCAAAATCCATAATGTCATAGATCAATCTAGTGTTTTCACCTATATACCTACCTGCAATAAAACCTGTCTGATCTCTACTTATCAATTTGTTTAGAAAAAAATTTCAACCTACATGCAATTGAGCCAGATGCAATTTTATATACAATATTAAGCAATGAGATTGGTCTCCAGTTTTTTTAAAAACTGTCTAGGTTTATCCCCCTTTGGTATACATGTTACAATTCCCTACCTTTGAGTTATAGATAATTCCCCTTTTATAAAAACCATAATTAATAGACCTAACAATGAAGTGTCCTAATTTTCCCCCAAAAATATTAAAAAAATTCTGCAGTGAAGCCATCGGAACCAGGACTTTTGTCATTCTTCATTTTCTTTAAAGTATTAGCAGCTTCCTCAATAGAAATAGTTCCCTCTAACAACATATATACTGTCTGATTTAGTTTTGGAACATCATTATCATTATTTAAAAATGTATCAAAGATCAATATCTTCAATTTCATTACTGTTACTGGCATATAAATTTTCATTAAAATAATCTTACTTCATCTAAAATGTCTTCATGTTTTGAAAATGATTTCTCCATTATCTTTCTCTATAACTGGAATTATTTTTGAAGTTTAGTTCCGATTTTCTAGGCTTAAAAAAATACTTGGTAGGTTTTTCACCTTCTTCAATCCATTTGGCTTTGGAACGTATGATATTACCCTTCAGTTTATGTTGCCTTATTTTTTCTAACTCTTTCTTTTTTTCATCTAATTCTTCAAAATCATGATTGTCCTCTCTTGCCTCTAAATATCTAATAGACTCTATAAGAGTATCTTCTTCAATATTTTGTTGTTTTTTCTTGAAAGATGAAAAAGATATTGTTTTCCCTCTAATTTCAAGTAGGAGTGTTTCTAAAAAAAGTTGTTCATTAATTCGAAACTGAATATCACTATCAGAAATGTTCTCAAGAGAATCAATGTTATATGCTGGAATAGCATATTGTATTTTTACTTCTGAAATAAGCTTATTTATTGTGTCTAAGTATTTTCTATCATGCAAAAGCGAATTATTAAACTTCCATAAACCTTTACCCTTTTTAAAATCATTAAATCTAACTGATATATTTGGTGATGAATGATCTGTACGGTATCCGGTATCTATATTAGAACTATGTATGTTACCTATCATGTTTCCTGATACTAAAAAAAAGTCAAGACGTGCTTGTTTTAACGGGTTAGATCTTCTCCATGTGTATCTTCTAGTGTCTGGATGATGCTGTCGGTATATATCAATTAATCCTAGTTCTCCAATAATCTCAATAATTTTATCTCTAGCTTTTGGGTTTTGTCTGTTTATAACTTTGATCATAGTCTAGGTCTGGGTCTAAGACTAGATTATAGTCTCCACAAATAATATGAAAACTCACTATCAAAATTGAAAACATGCGGTTGTAATATGATCAATATATATCAAGGTTCAAGGGTCATATTCTATTTGTCTTATTTTTATATAGATGTGTGGTTTTGTTTTTCAAATCACTCAGAACTATATAATATACCAATTTAACACCCAATATTATACCTCTTTTGTTCTTTTTTTACACGGGCGTTGAAATAAAAAAGAATATAACAATGAACAGTTAGGAAAAAAATTTTAATATTCATATTTTTTCATTATTTATTCTAAATAAACATATAGAAGGAAAAGGAATATAGATAAAATGCTAGTTACTTTTATTGAATAATGTTTTTTTTTTCAAAACAAAAACATTTTATTCCCCAAACATGTTAACACTGGAAGGCTAACAAGGTTGGGGCCTTGGGGCAAGCCCTCAATATAAATAATGTCCCAACACAGGGGGCTCACTCCACACACAAAATACCACGAGCGCAAAGTCTAAACATACTGTCAAATAAATTAGTCAGTAACACTAGAAAATAGCAATACTAAATATGATACCTGTTTTATTTTTGTGGAATTTAATAGAACAATGTTAATAAATAATATCTCTGTGTGTTCTTGTTAATATGATACAATCTATATTTTACACATGGAGATGATGTTCATTTCAACATCCCCTCGTCTATCAAAAAGTATACTTGACTAGTAGTACTGATTGTGATTTCATCTTTTGTTATTCATGGTTGACAAAATATGTAT